>JAYESA010000010.1:30369154-30483880 GCA_036927795.1 Iris macrosiphon
CTGTTAGCGCCCTAGTTAGCTAGGTGGGTTTCCTGGGTTGTTCCCAGTGGTTTATTTCTGGATGATTGTACTTATTCTTTTGATGCTGTGAGATGTTGTAGACTATTATAGACTTGGACTGTATATTTGGATATTGTCTTGCTCTCTTTGGTTCTGTTTCTTTGTTGATATTATATCGTGCTTTTATTCTTCCCCTAGATTTTGTGATTGAGAGTTCATATATATATTGCGTGGTTGCCCTCTTTTGGAGAGGTTATTGACAGATTTTTGTGAGAGATATAGAATTGGTTGACCTAGAACGGACCCTTACAGCGTTCTACCGCCGATTCTGCGGCGTAGGCTGGACGTACCCACGATTCATGCCCGATTTTTCGGATGCGGGTCATGACATCCGACCCAGCAGCCCCACATCGTCGCCAGCACCAAGCACATCATCCGCCGGTCGAGCCCCGCCGCGCCGGGCCGCGTGTACACGACATATAGTCGATTCCGGCGTTCTATTCCCGTAAGCATTTCTCTCTCCTTGCCGCCTCATTTTTTGTTCTATTTGTTGCTATGCGTACCCTGCGTGACCCTCTTGAACCCCGTATAAATTGTTCGGGGTATCGCGTCCTGTGGCGATCGTAAACCTCGACGCAAAATCAGGAAAATAAATCCCCTTTTCTGAAAATTCAAAAAATGTCCCAAACTCCCCAGTTCGCGACCGTTTTCCGAACAACCTGTTAATTATCTCTAAAATCCACCCGAATAATTATTTAGACCTTATGACCAAGTTTTAAAACCCTATTTTAGTGTAATTTATTGAGATGTAATTTGTATTTAATTTGAGGGTGAAAATGACCGAAATATTGGTTATTTAAATACCCTGATTTTCTCGGAACTGGGTGTGTCCCGCTAAACGGGACAACTTGGTCGTGTGCAAACTTTACCAAAAGGTGCGCGCCGTCAATACGGACGTGTGGGATTTCGCGGAAGTTGATTTGGATGTGCGTGCACACCGGAATCAACGCGTATCCATTGACAACGTCCCATATCGGCCTTGTTCTGAAATTCATTATAACTTCGTGTACGCTCGTAATTTCGAAACGAAACTTACGCCATCGGACTCGTAGCAATACACTGGTCCTGTGACCCAAGTTTGGTTCGATTCTGAGAACGTTGACAAAATCCCGTATCGTGGGCCCCACGGCTCTACTTGACGGGCGATTTTGTGATCGGCTCATCGAAATCCATTTCTGGATATTCTTTTGGGTTCGTATTATCGTTCTGGACTTGCAGACAATAAGTTTGACAAATTTGGCACATTTTTCGGTGCAAAACAGGCCACATGTGGACCCCGCTTTGACCAGAAACTGTCACTTTTGCCCCTGTGTCCAAATTGGACTTATGGACAGGCAATTTTTGCTATTTGATGTCTTCTGAACCTGATATAATGTTTATTTCAGCAACCGAAGGAGTACCTGTAGATTCCGCTGATAACAAAGCAGCAGTTGGAGTCAGAGCACCAGGCAAGTGTACCTTGCCAAACTTGCAATTCTTATTACATAATATTTCTTTGATTTATTTTGTATCTGTTCAACCTAGGACCGTGTGACATTACTTAACGTCAGAATAATATTCGGATGTCAACACCGTACGCGGAGTTGTGTAATGTCATATAGAGATGGATATTGAAACCTTATACATTCTCGTGCTTGCCTTATCAAGTACGTCATACCTCAGGACACCTGACACTATTCATGAGACAGAATCTTCCTGAGATATTCATGGTGATTCTGTATAGGTTACAGGTTTCGTGACATATACTTTATACACATGCTTAGATATCATTATGACTTGCTGCATTAGATATGATCTTGCGTGTCATGGACATGAGATGTGTGATTACATTGGGTGGGAAGAGACACACATGCTACAGGTTGATTATATTATTGCGGTGCCGTAGCCTCTCCGAGCTAGACTCCGACATGATATCACTGCTACCGACTCCCCGACACAGAGCTTGTAGAAGTCTCAACTTGAGTTCTAGTGATGCTCTTATCTTGCATATCACTTAGCTGGTTATATAGTTTACCCTATTGATTCATTTATTATTGCACTGCATTTATTATGGCTTAAGTTATTCTTGTACCTTGCTATGTCCCCTGAGGACCTGGATCCGGATTATGTCCCTAGGAATAGCAGAGGAGATTTATCCCGAGGTATACGGGACATGAGCATTAGCAGGAATAGGAGCATATATTGGAGCAATACCAGAAACCGAGGACGAGGTGATTGTCGAGGATTTCTCCTGAGTATATGCTTTATCCATACTCAGTATTTGTTGTTGTTATACTCTTTATTTCTTGTCTATTGACTATTGTATCAGACTTATTATCGGGTTGTTCTCCGATATATATTTTATTGAGACGTTGATGTTGATTTATATTTCATATTAGTGTATTCGTTTCTGTGGATGAGATTAGTATATTAGACCCTTACTGTTGTTTTACAGCTTAAGTACAACCTGATGGGTCCATTAAATTGGGTTTGTCCAATGGTGTGTGCTGCTGGCCATTGCCATGTATCTAGTGCCTCGATATTTTGGGACTGGGGCGTGACAGGGATGTTGAGGATGGAGCAGAAGTATACCATAAAATTGAAGTGTATTGCATATTTTTTCTGAAAAGACGAGACACATCCTCCTACCCAAAGATAGAAGAGTATGAGGGGACGCTAGACGAATGGAGGAAATTAAATTCCTATGATAAAACCCTTAAGGAGGAGGATGTGTATTTAAAAAGGGGGTAACCTTATTGTGAAGAGGGAAAAAAATTTGCTTGCTGTGTACCTTTTTGTTGAAACAGCAAATGTAAATATAAGTTAGAAGGGCTGGAAGTGTAGGGATATAAATAGTATGTAAGGTAGTTTATACTCTCTGAAGCATGTTTGTATCACCTTTTGATATAGTAAATAAAATTTGCTTGTCCTTTATCTGATTTTGTAATTAAATCTTAATTTTGCAATTTCGAATTCCATAACAAATTCTTTATATCGATTTAGTATATCCTCATATTTACTTTATACATCTACTTGAATTAAAAGAGATTGTATTTTGGAAATATCCAGGAAATGACAACTCCTCCTACTCACAAATCATCACACTCAAAATCTTCGGAACTTCGGACAATGGATGTACTTGAATTATTCCAAAAGGTTTTAGAAACCAATGCGCAGCAAGTTCAACTTGCACAATCTACCTCTGCTAAGATATTGGAACGATCAGATGTTGCACCAGCGCCTAGAACAGGAACGATTATGGACTTTAGAAAATCAATCCTCCTGATTTCTTTGGAACAGAGAATCCTTTGGATGCTGGACAGTGGTTAAAAACTACTGAAGGCTTATTGAAAGGAGCAAAAGTAGCAGCAGAAGACATGGTACCACTAGTAAGATTACAACTGAAGAATGTAGCAAAAAATTGGTGGATCTCGCATCATCCGGAAGATTCTAACGACGTGGTATCTTGGAACGAATTTTAAAAAAAATGAAGAAAGATTCTTCCCTGAAACGACAATGATGGAACTGGAGAGGAGATTTACCTACTTGAAGCAAAATAGAACATTCGTTGATGAGTATGCAGCAGAATTCACAAGGTTAAGTAGGTTTGTCCCAAGTATGGTGAACACTAAGAAGGCAAGAATAGCCCAATTTCGTGATGGACTGGACAACAAGTTGAAGGCAATAGTAGCACCTTACCCATGTCAGACTTATGCTGAAGTAGTAGAGGCAGCCAGAGACCAATAGAGAATATATAATGAGAAGTCTAGCTCAAAGGTAGGAGGACAAAAGAGGAATTGGGAAACCAGTTCTTCTCAGACAAGGAATCACGGACATGGTCAGGTTAGATTCACACAGGTTGAACCAAATAGAAATCGAACGAACTGTACCAATTATGGGAAACTAGGACACTCAAAGAACACATGTAGGAAGTTCCATGGACTGTGTCTTAAATATGGATCGTCTGCACATCAAGCTCCACAATGTTCTCGACAAGCCACAGGAAGACCCGAAACTCAGAACTTTCCACAAGAACCAAGGTTTGCAAACCAAGGATTTAGGCCGAGGCCAATGTTACAAATAAATGGACCTAAACCTAAGGCATTAACAGCACCTCCAGTACAAGCTCGTGTAACCAATGGATTTCAACAAAGACCACCGCTTGCTCCAGAAGCTCATCAGTTCAATCAAGCCCAGAAGGCAAATCAAAATAATAATAAGAGAAGGAAAAAGCAGGGACAAGCCTTCATGATGGATGTCAATGAATAATAATTGGCGGGAGAAGTGGTAACAGGTACCATACTCGTATCATCTAGCCCTACACCAGTACTATTTGATTCTGGAGCAACTCACTCCTTTATATCTGCATCATTTGCATCCATACATGATATTATGACTCAGCCTTTAGTTAAAAATTTGAAACTTCTTACTGGTAATGGAGTTATAGAAGTTAGCAGAATATATAGAGAATGTCCAATTAGAATGGAAGGAAAAAAAATTCATGTTAGATTATTAGTTTTTTCTATGAATAATTATGATGTAGTACTGGGAATGGATTGGTTAAATTCAACCTCGGCAGTTATAAATTGTAAACAAGGAAGAGTTTCATTCCAATTGCCTGGCAAGGATATACATAAATTTATTAAATATCAGAAGGAATTTGATGAAAAAGAATTAAAAAAATTTGAATTACTTTTAGAAAAAAAAATAAAAAACAGGAAATTAAAAAATGGCCAAGAATTGTTGATGAATTTAAGGATATTTTTCTGATGAATTACCTGGAATACCATAGGGCTGTCGAATTTAGCATTGATTTAATTTCTGGTGCTGCTCCAATTGCAAAGAAGATATATCCAATGAATAAAAAGAAACTGGTTGAATTAAATAAACAAATCAAAGAGTTGCTGGCTAAGAAATTTACTAGACCTAGTGCATCACCCTGGGGAGCGCCTGTATTATTTGTAAAGAAAAATGATGGAAGTTTGAGGTTGGTGATTTATTTTAGAGCACTAAATGAAGTAACTATCAAAAATAAATATCCATTACCAAGGATCGATGAATTGTTTGATCCATTAGGAGGAGCAACGGTATTCTAGAAAATTGACCTTAGATCTGGATATCACCAGGTAAAGGCTAAAAAGAAGGATATACCAAAAATAACTTTTAGAACTCGCTCTGGGCATTATGAATTTCAAGTTATGCCTTTCGGATTAACAAATGCACCTGCAATCTTTATGGATTTAATAAATAGAATATTTTATCAATACCTGGATAAATTTATAATTGTGTTTATCGATGACATATTGATCTATTCAAAGAATGAGAAGGAACATAAAGAACATTTGAGGATAGTACTTCGAACTTTACGACATGAGAAATTATATGGGAAATTGAGTAAATGTTAATTTTGGTTAGATAAAATTTTATTTTGGGTCATATTGTAAGTGAAGAAGGAATAGCAGTAGATCCTGAAAAGGTAGAAGCAGTCAAATCATGGCCTATTCCTAAGAATGTAGCAGAAATTCAGAGTTTTCTTGGTTTAGCCGGGGACTAGAGAAAATTTGTAGAGATTTTTTTAGGGATTGCTGAACCACTTACTCGATTAACTCAGAAGAATGAAAAGTATATTTGGACTGATAAATGCCAATTAGCTTTTGAGAAATCAAAGGAAAGACTCATTTCTGCTCCAATGTTAGCATTAACATCAAGATCTAGAGGATATGAGATTTACAGTGATGCTTCTAGAAAAGAATTGGGCTGTGTATTGATGCAACATGGACAGGTTATCGCGTATGCTTATCGTCAATTAAAGACACATGAGAGAAACTATCCAACTCATGATCTTGAATTAGCAGCTGTAATCTTTGAACAAAAATTATAGAGACGATCTATATGAGAAAAGATCAAGATATATACAAATCATAAAAGTCTGAAGTATGTATTTACTCAAAAAAATTAAACATGAGCCAACGAAGATGGTTAGAGTTACTTAAAGACTTTGACATGGAGATTGAATATCATCCAGGAAAGGCAAATAAAGTAGCCGATGCATTAAGTATAAGACCCACATCATTTTTCTTGAATACTCCTAAGGAGATCTTAGAAGATCTGAGGAAAATGGGGGTCGAGGCGATTTGCCTAGTAGCAGAAAGAATTTGGGCTAACTTACAAATACAATCATCTTTGGTGGAAAGAATTAAGATGGCACAAGAAAATGATGTGAACTTGCAAAAGTCATGGAAGCAGACAGAAGCTGGATTATAAACTGGTTTAATTAGACATTCTGATGGATCTTTAAGATTCAAAAATCAATTGTGTGTACCCTATAGAGATATCAAGACAGAAATAATGTCGGAAGCACACAGTTCGCAATATTCTATCCATATTGGGAGTACAAAGATGTATAAGAATTTGAAGCAGAACTTATGATGGCATGGAATGAAGCATGAAATTGCCAAATTTGTGTCAAGATGTTTGGTGTATCAACAAATGAAAGCGAATATCAGAGAATTGCAGGACTTCTTCAACCTCTACCTATACTGGAATGGAAATAAGAGCATATTACCATGGACTTTGTATCGGGACTCCCAAGAACTCAAAAGGGTAATAATGTCATTTGGGTAATTATAGACATGCTTACAAAATCTGCTAGATTTCTGCCATTTTGAGTTGGTCAGTCAACCGAATTTTTAGCAGATATGTATAAGAAGAATATTGTCAGTCTATACCGGGTACCAGTGAGTATTGTATCAGATAGAGATACTCCATTTACTTCCAGATTTTGGAAAAGTTTACAAGAGAGTCTTGGTACTCGTCTGAAATTCAGTTCAGCTTATCACCTACAGACTGATGGTCAATCTGAACGAACCATTCAAACTTTAGAGGATATATTGAGAGCATGTACCTTGGATTTTGGAGGATCTTGGGATGTAAACCCCCTCACCCAAAATTAGGCCTACTTGGCTTAGATAGTGAAATTAGGGCTAGTTTGTATCCAATTGGAAATAGGACACAAAATTTTATTTTATTATACAAGATTTATATCACCTAGTGCACCTTACCATTGCTTTGATAATTGGAGCACTACACTAGCCATTGCCTTCCTACAAATTTTATATTCTTGTACTAGACATGCCAGTCATCTATTCTGACCTTTGCGTGACTTATAATTATGCTCTCTTGTGCTACATTTTAATCGCACAATAATCATCGCGGACGTTATTTTTTAATTCTAAATAATTCTAACTTTGTATCCTTGTGCGTTCCAATCAAAATTGGAGACACAATCTTGACCCGTTTCGTACAACCTAGATTATGACAATATTCTACTTTGAGCCCTCTACGTCCATGACACTTGTGTCCCACCTAATTTTATCCCTATGTACTTCTAATTTATTCGAGAACACCTTGCGCATTAATTTTAATCAATTTAATCCAATTTCCATCTTTGTGCAATTTTCTAATTATTTGGCGCTTTTATGCAAAAAATGTATTAAGGTGTCCACACCATTGGACAATACATGAAGAAACCTATTTTTCCCTTCACATGAATTTTTTCTATAATTTTCGGAATGTGCAACGCACAACATCGCCCCCTCATTAACCCTCTCCTTGCATTTTAAAATAATATAAAATATAGCCCTCCCAAACACCCCCATGTGAGGCCAAGGCCCAACCCCAAGAGGATGTTGACCAAAGTCAAATTTTCCTAGGTCAAACCAAACCCCCTTACATGTGTATAAATATAATTTTTCCTTCTTTTTCTTTATTTTCTCAAAACCCAAAACCAACCTAAATCTAGCTTACTCTCATCATCACCCCAACCTACTATCCATCTTCTTCCCTAGCCAACTGACCGGAGATCTCGCCGGAGCAACCCGTCCCTGGCCAGTCCCCCTCGTCGGAGTAGCCTCTCCTCCGCTGCACTCTGCCCGCAGCCCGCCTGCACCGAGCACCTCGTCGACCCACACCCGCAGAACAGCCGTGCCACCGTTGCCTCGCCTAACCTCGACTTCCCTCGACCCGCCTGCGTCGACCTGCTGTCCACCCTTCTCTCCTCCTTCCCGGCCGGAGCCCCGACCACCACGACTCCGCCGCAGCCTCTCATATGGAACCGTAACCCTCGTCTTCTTCATCTCCTTCCCCACTTCACTCGCCGGAGTTTACCGCCTCGACCTCTTCCGAACAGCCGGCTCCCTCGATACTCCCATCACCACCACAGCCCTATGTACACCCCGGCCAACACCACCACCCCTCCTCCCTGCTCTGTCCACCTCCTTCACCGAGGCTGCCTGAGCACGCCTGAAGACGCTGCACCACGCCGGAGCTGCTGTACGGCTGAATCCCGATTACCACCATCACCTGCACTGTTCCTCACCACCAGCATGACTACCACCTGCTCCCTGTCTTCCTCCTCCGCCTTGACCGGACCTCCCCTGGCCGAATTTCGACGAGCATCAAGCCATCACCATCATCTCTTCATCATCATCATCATCATCGTCATCACCCCATCATCATCATCTCATCATCGTCATCGTTATCATCATCATCTCATCATTATCATCTCATTATAATCACCATTATCTCAATCATCATCCATATCCTCACCATTACCCTCGTTGATCGTTATCACCCTCGTCGTCGTAATCTTCTACCTCACCGTCGTCATCGTCGTCATTTCCATCAATATTACCATCATCATCACTCTCGTCGTCACCGTCGTCATCACCATCATCGTCGTCATCGTCAATGTCGTTCCCGTGCGCGTACCTCGAGGTTCGAACCTGTCCCTCTTCTCCTTTTTATGTGTGCTTGTGTGTGTGCCAGTAGGACATTAGTATTGCTTTATGACTGTTAGTTGACATCAGACCCCGTCGGTGAACCCAATGACTTGTACGCATATACGTACGCGTATTAGAATTTAAGTGATATATATATATATATATATATATATATATATATATATATATATATATATATATATATATTGTATAATTAAGTAAATGCTAATTGATAATTATGACTATGTATATTTAGACTGTACGACCCTATGACACTGTCGACTGTCCCGTACTTACCTTGACCATGTTGACCCTAAGAACATGTAGTTGACTGCCTTGTGTACATTAACATGCTGGCTTAGACACCTGTTAGTTGACTGTCTGATTGTGTACAACACTTGAAGACGTGACACCCGCGTAATTAGACGCGTAATTGATCGTGTTAGTTGACCAGTGTCACCCCTAGTGTACCCTCCGAGTCCAGTATAGATATGGTTGTGTATGTGCTAGTGTAATGACTGATATTGTATTGTGTTATATTATATGTATATAGGATATCGGATTGTTCTGAGCGACTTCTGGAGCAGGTTATTGGTACATCGCAGCTTTCTTGCCAGGCTAAAATAAGAGTTGAGACACGTCTAGCATATGTTTCAATCTCTGTTATAACTCACATAGACACTAAGCTAGAGGGTTGACCAAGGTTGACTAAGGTAGGTTACATCTCATCCGATTAATCTCCTGTATAATATCATCAGACAAATCCTTAATCCTACTATATTCATCACGATGTTCAGTAGTTCAAGTATGTTCATTCCTCATATTTCACCCTGGTCTTCACAGACGTTATCATGCATATTTAAAATGTCATCCTCGAATAAATTAATAATTTTATTTATTAAACCCTCAAATATATACAACCGTCCTTTAATTGTTCAAACACCCTAAGACATATACTAATTTATAATCCTAAATTAGTAACCAAAACCTCAACCAATGAACAACCTAATGATATCCCAATACATCTCATAACAAATAACCTGCTCCTTGATGATAATCAATGTTTCAATATCACAGTACCATTTCACAACATTTAAATCTGCTCATCAACAATAATCAATATGCATATAATAAATTGAACAACAACCTAAATTCTCATACCTAGCATTCATAAACCCTACTCTCAATATATATATTATTCTCAACCATCAAATGTATATATTTTATAACATCAAACCATAAATAACAATGCATTCAAAACCCTAAAACCTCATATTAACATCTTAAACCCTAAAACCCAATGTATTATACATAACCTAACTAAGTTATATATAACCCGAAAATCAATATAACACTACACTACACTACATAAGTAGAGGGGGAGGAGTTCACCTCGGCGATGTGGTGGTGGTGCTGGCCGGTTGCTGTGGTCGACGGCGGGTGGCTCCCCGTTCGTAGGCCGGTGATGGTGGTGGTGTTAATGGTGATGATGATGATGATGATGATGATGAGGTCGGAGGGGGAAGAAATGTGGAGGCGGGTAGCAGTGGCTAGCCGGAGTATCAGAGGTGGGAGGCCGGAGATGGTGGGTGGCAGCGTGTGGTGGAGCTCGATGGTAACAATGGTGGATGAAGGAGGCTCGGCAGTACTGGTGATGATGGTGGTGCTGTGGTTGGCAGCGGGGTGGTCGACGTTTGGGTGGCCGGAGAATATGGGCAGCGGGTGAAGGCCGGTGATGGCTGCTGGAGGCAGCGGGGGTGTCGAGGTGGGTGATGTCGAGGGGAAACTCGGCTGGCTGAGGGGGTCGTGATTGTGGAGGAGCTCAGGGACGGTCGTGGTGGTGGAGGAGCTCAGGGACGGTCGGGTCGAGGTGAGGAGTCGGGGTATCGAGGGAGGTTGGAGACGCGGTGGTCGATGCTGACACGCCGGAGAAGAGGTGCAACGGGGGTGGAGGAGATGCGGTAGTGCGGGTGGCTCAGTCGACCGAGGGAGCTCAAGGTGGTGGCCGGGTTGGAGGCGGCAGCGGGGGATCGACTGAAGTAGTGGTGGTAAGTGGAGGTGGTGATGGATGTAGGGGCGGGTCGTGGAGGAGCTCGGCTGGCCGGAGTAGGGGAGGTCGGTCGGTCGGGTTATGGAGAAGTGGTGAAGAAGAAGAAGAAGAAGAGAAAGGGAATGGAGATGTTGGTATTCGGCTGGGAGTGTAATAGGAAGAGGGAGGAGAGAGAGTGGGGGAGGTTCCAATATTTTGGGATTAGGGCCGGCATGGGGAAGAGGGGTGTGATGGAGATATTTTATAGGAGGGTGAGTGATGAGTGTGTGGTGAGGATGGGCTCCAATTTAAATGGATGACTCAGATTCAACATGGAGGATTTATGCATCCAAAGGAGAGAGAGGGGAGGGATTAGACCGGTCAATGAGTGAGGGTGAGGTTTCTTCATTGGCTTGGACCAATGAGGGGCTGACACCTAATATCACTTTTGCAAATGAGCCCCTTAACTTTTGGGTATTTGTACAAACATATAAAATAATGGAAAAATGGTGTGGGAAGGAGTGTTTGGTATTTTGTAGGGTGAGAGGGTGTTGTGTGTTTTGCATGGGCTTAATGAATGAGGGATAGGGTTAAATTGGGGTTAAGTTGGGATTAGTCAAATTTGGTATTCCCAATTTAATTAAAATAAAATATTATGTGCTCTTAAATTAAATGGGGGCACATGGGGTCTCAATTTGGAGTGATACAAGGGTCATGAAAGGTGTAGGCTTAGTGTCAGTCTTGGACCCTTTAATTGGGTCGGCTAAACGGGTTGATTTGGTGTCCCAAAATTGATGGCAACGACCAAGGTACGCGACACAGGATTAAAAATGGGTTTCGGATATGGAAAGTTGTGCAATTAAATTAGAGCACAAGGGATTATGATTTTGAGTGACGAAAAAGTCCAGCGCCTAAGTTGGCTTGTCAAGTCAAGAATGCAATAATTGGTTGAAAATTATAGGCTAATATTGGACTCCGAATATTGCAACAACGGTAGGGTGCACCAAGGGTTATAAATAATGAATTAAACAACTGCAACTAATTTATAAACCTCAAATACTCTGACACTACAACAATATTTCTAACTCAATCTAGTCTACCTAATTTAAAATTTGAGGGGGTTTACACTCCCTCCCTTACTCTCAAATGCTGCTACAGCCGTTGTTCTCCATCTGTTGCTGCTGCCGCACCTTGCTGCTACTGCTGGCTGCTGCTGCCGCACCTTGCTGTTGCTGCGGCTACTGTTGGCTGCCGTTGAAGGCTGACCCGGCCTCCGGCCACCCCGCTCCGGTCGACCTCCTCCAGACCACCTCCATCACTACCATTTTTCTTTAGGTATAATTTTCCCAATCTTTTGAATCTAGGTTAGATCCTTCCAAATAAGAATATAATTTGGATTATATGGTTGTCATCTTGAGTCTTAGGATTATCAATTGGAAGAAGTGAAGAAAATCAAAGGGAAATCTTCCAATCAAAGAACTTTATAGCACGACAAGCCCTCTCCATGTTATCTCATAATTTTTTTTTTAATTCTTCAAAGTTTGCTCATAAAGTGTTTGTCATAAAGCCTCTTTCAATTTTTATTATATGACATAAATTATGCTTGAGTTTGGATTGTTAGAAAATTTCTCCTTCTTAACATTCAAGTGGAAACTCAAATGAGAGAGAGAAGAAACCTACAATATCATTTTTTTTTACATATATACATATAAGAGTAAAATTTGTGGTATGTTCAAATAGACATTGAAGTTCTTGTTTGTTTTAAGTACCAATGAAAACCATTGCAAACTTATATTTTAGATTTATTCTAGTAGGTTAACTATCTTAAGATTGATATATTTGGTATTGTTGTATGATGCATTGTGTTTCCATTGTTATCAAGATTAAATTATATACTTAGCAATATGTTTTCATCTACTACCTTAGAGGAAACGTATACTACTACCTTAGTACGTTAAAAACTTAGTTAGAAGTGGCGTATTAGCTATTTTTCATGCACTTTTTGAGAATATGCTTGCTGTCCAGATTTATTTTCAGAATTTAATGTATGTTAGTGAGTGGAAATGAGGTTTACTTATTGAAAATTAGGACCACAAGCACCCAAGGTAGGTCCAAATTAATTTGGATACTTTCCGGGGCCCTATCGGACCCGAAAAGGTAATTAAATTCTATTTGTTTTTCCATCCAGCACCTACGTGTGCTAACATACGTTTAGTTTAGTTCTTGAAATAAAGAATGAGTATAGTGCACCATCGATAGTACGTAGTGCATAAGGATAAGTCGTGTTAAGACTATATTCATAACTCTTGATTATATGGAGACCTAGAATTGGATAAGAAGTTCAATGTAGTAATTCAATATCAAATTCGCTATATTTTTAGGCTACACATAATTCAGTTTGATACCGAAAATGGATTACTAAGCGTATAGATGTATTTTGCGTCTGAATGGTTGAAAGTGACCGTTCAGCACAATATTTACTTCAAATTCAGCATTTAGACAAGTTAGAATCCTTCCTAAGTACTTTGGATAATTGGAAATATGGTGGTCTTTCACTTCAAGGATTTTAAATATCCAAAAAGTATACTTTCCTTAAAAATATTTTCTTAAGTTAAATCTATGACTATTATCTTATAGGATGAGATAGTTGGTGTACAAAATATCATGTATATATTATGATTTCTAACCTATATTCAGTTCTAGAAATTTTGTAGCAATCGGGATATCTTTGCATTGCTAACAATAGCGAGTAGATAAGGTAAATTGGAAATGGTAAGAAGATTTTCATTGTCTTTACAAATTAAAATTTTATATACGCAACTGCGTGTATTACCGGTGTTGAGAATTGCTCCACCGAAGGGGTCGACAAACCAAAAAATTCTACGGAGGGTTGCTCCGGGTCTCTTGTATTAAATTGTGAAATTTTCGGAGTCCAAAATACAAAGGAGACTCTGCCGAAATTTCCAAGAATTTTTAGAGATAGTCGCTTCAAAAAAATTCGAATAATAGATTGTTCTCTAATATAATTTTAGTTTAGGTTTAAACCATAAAATCTTTAGATTACGAATTTATTTAATTTTAGGACGCGTAGGACACTTTGCACGTGCACAAAAGAGCAACAAAGATAGCTTTTAATTATATTCCAAGGTAAGAGTATAATTTTCAGGTTCTCAAAAAATTTCCTACCAGATGGAATAGTTCCGTTAGATGTGATACTTGAGTACACAAAACGAAATTCTATACTTTTATTGGATATTAAACATTACCGTAAAAGATAGAACGATTTGCTAAATGGGATGTTCTCGCAAAAGGTATAGTCTCTGACACACAAGCCGAGGTACGAAATCAAGAATAATAATTTAACTTAATTGGATTGATAGATAAGGATGATTGTAATTCTATAGAATTGCATTGGATGGGAGAGAACATTTGGATCTCACCGTCGAACTCTCAGCAATATTTGTTATTTTAAAACTGATCAGTAGTTTTCGGCATACGTATGAATATACTATGACCACAGTGAGGCTTAGCTCACTTACTTTCCATTTGATCCGAATTTTGAAAGAGATCAAATTCAACAATTGTATATGTCCAATGTTTGACCTATGTTCCGAATTCTTGGAAAAGTTCAAGATATTCGACAATTGATTTTATTATCACATGATCCGAATTTTCTGAAATAAAGAAATTCGACAATTGTTTATATCATGTGCTTATCATATTTTCATGTGATTCAATATTATTATAGTGATACAATGGTGTCACAATACCTCTGGGAATTGGAATCTAAGCACCATCCGCTAGAAAATTACCTGATCCCGGGTAAATGGGATTATTGCCGGGACAATAGGTGTGATGGTGATCCAAAAGCATTCTCTAAATTGCATTTGCATATAGAAATTTTCTATTGTGGATTGTGTTTTGTGACTGTGATTTGGACACTTTTTAGAATAGGGATTAGTTAGGAATACAAACCTTATATTTCAAGTTTACACTATAATGTGTCAAAGGCAGTTTTTTAAAATTTTCATATCAGTTATCCATTTATCTTCTGATTATTTTTCTCCTTCATTTTTATTTATTTGTCCGTTCTTGACATAAGGGCTTAGTCGTTTTGACGACATAGTTTTTGTTCACTAGGAACTGAAGAAGATGAGAAAAAAATACTACCCCTTTATAGTATTGATGAAGTTGATGGTTGACGGAAGACAACTTTTGGGATAGTCGGCTTATTTCATTTTGCCGCTGAATATGTAAATTATGTTTTGGCAGAAGACTTGTTTATGTAAATAAGAGTTGTATAATATGTGGATATTTTAGAATGTACCTTTTATTGTCTTATACTTTATCCTAGAAATTACAGGCGCCAATCGTAAGTATGATATCAAAATATTGTACAGGTGCGTAGCCTGGAGATATATTATTGCACTCGATTTCCGTATTTTGGAAATCGGGACGTGCCATCGGCCAAGTGGCGGTTGTAAGAGGACAAAGCCCATGATCATTTCTCCTACTTTCTTTTTATATCCCTTGAATCTAAACAAAATTCAAAACAAGTCTTGTACTTTCTTTCTCCATCCCTTAGAATCAAAATAAAAATTCAAATATGGGAGATAGCAAGGGATGGGATAGCAACTTGCGGATGCAAGAAAATTAGAGGTGTTAAACTACAAATTAGAGTATATTTATGTCGGCCTCACCACATGGCAGTGGTGAGACATTATTCTTCTCCAACAACAGCACGACACACCACTCTATATTTTTATTTAGTGTTCTAAATTTCGGCCTAGGTAGTTGCCTAGGTGCTAGATGGCGTCTCTAGACATTTTCGGCCCAAGGTGAATTTAAAATTTTAAAATAAAATTTAAATAAAATTTAAAAAAATTATAAAAATTAAAAACATACCTGCGTCTGCTACTGAAATGGAGATGGGAGAGGGAATAGAGGTGGAGACGTGAGAGGAGTTCGAGAGATGGACAGGAGTTCGAGAGATGGACAGGGAGGCTGAACTCTCTCTCCTCTTCTCCCCTTTTAAGTTTAGGGTTAGGTCGGGTCGAGATTGGACCCGCACCCAAATGAAAACTTAGTTACCAATGTCATAATCGAACTCATGACCACCCCAACAGAGATTTAGAGCACATCCTCACAGCGACTAAAGCACACAAGCATTTGTATTTTATATATATATATATATATATATATATATATATATATATATATACACACACACACGAGTTATGTCTATTACACCTAAAATAATAATAATAATAATAACAATCAGTTTGGCGTCTAAACGTCCCTTTGGCACACTGAACTCGTCTAGTAAAATTTATAAAATTGGTTTTATTTCTCTAATTTAGTTTAGTGTTGTGTCATGCAAATATTGAAAGGGAACAAGACCTCACCACTGCACTGCCACATGGTAAGACCGGCCCACTGAATAATTTCTAGTTTATGCTTTATCAGCCCAGCTCCCCAAGGTAACAAATAAACATTAATCCAGCCAATAGTTTCACTTTGTGATTGACCTGCCTATTTGAGCCAACACTTGAATGAATATTTGGAGCAACACTTGATGAATCCCAGCAGCAAAACTTAATGCAGGCATAGACAGATAATAACAGCACAAAAGAATTGTATTTAATAAAGAATATAACCATTTTCCTATCGTTTTACAAACTATGGCATGCCAATGCACAAATCATCCATCTTAATTTAGAAGATAAAAAAAAAGAAAAAGAAAAAACTGGCCACGTAACCATCACTAGTCTCAATTTTGAAAATACAACTCTATAACCTTGAAAAATATTCATACAAAACTTGATCAAGGGAAAAAAAGGGAGTAAGAAAATATCCTGTTCTTCCACACTTTTTTCTTATGTACGTAGGAAATATAAAAGAAGCATCTCCCCACGGCCAGGTTGTCCAAATGGAAACATAATGGTGCAGGAGCTCTTGGGAGGTCTGCATCTACAACAGAAGCACAAGCAACCACTATCAGTTCTGGGGAACTAACTGAGGTTTACAAATTGGTGCTCCTGACAACTTCTCTTCATAAAATGGATCCTGTGCTGACCCACTCTTGCTCTCTCACTATCTAACAATGAAAGTTAGCCGAGAGTCTCATCACACCCGGCTTCAAACCATCTGGCAAGTGAGGCTTCTAGATCCCACAAGTCTCATGGGTTCCTAACGTCAAATAATTATTGCAACTTCTCACTACCGCTGATAAAAGCCTCCATCTGCCCGCCACTGGCGCCTGCTGGTGTTTCTCTCATAACGGCTGCTGTAACTATCAGCTGGGGTCTTAGGTGTACTAGGTTCATTGTAACCTTTGCTCAAGTTAGTCCTCACTTCCTCTTCAGCATCATATTGTTGACGCTGCAAAGGAGATAGTAAAGACACGCAATTAGCAATAAATGTGGTATAACAATAAATAAGCAAGTAAACTAGCAATAAAAACATGCAGGTACGCATAAGCAAATTTATATAACAGCCTAGCAATCTAAAATCAATAATCACATAAAATTTCCTATTTCTGATGATATTAAAAATCTTTCAGAAACTGTGCTAGCTAAGGGCAATAGAGATTTGGGAAAACCAATATACATTAACCGAAGATATAAGACAACTTAGGATTTTCCCATGTCAAATAAAGTCGTTACATTATAAGCCTCTATATTTTCATATGACCTAGCTGGTTTACGCAATTCGATAGATGAAATTAATCCCACATGTACACACTATCGAATGACATAAATCCCATTGATTGAGCCTCTTTCTTAACATGGTATCAAAGCATACTTCATTTTGGACCTAGCTCTCTACCTTCCACAAAATAAGTCAATTCCTAACCAACATCCTACCAAAACCCTAACCCACAGCTCCTTCCCCAGAACCCATTCTTCCAAACCCCATATTCTCCAATCCATCATCTTCAAACTCATCCTTTACAAATCCATTTATTTCAAACCCATCTCTCGATTCCACTTCTCCAAACCTACTACCTTACTACACAATTTTCTCCAAACCCACCCACTCTTAAGGAAAAAAAAAACAGCTACCATCTTCTCCACTACACACCCTAACCTCCTTATAACCTATAACCCAAAATCCCAAAGCCATAACCCAATAGCAAACCCAATAGCAACCCACTCTGGAAAAAAAAACTAGATCCTTTAGGTTTAGGCTAATGCTTCCATCTTCTTGCCACTCTTATTAGTGGAGGATTCAAGGACTATGGCTCTGACATGTCTACATATGTTTTTAATTCTCTTCATATCATATTGTTGCTTACGTGATTTATGGTGATCCTCGGCTTCTACCCCGCTGTTCTATACAGTATCAATCTGTGCATCTTCTATTGGGTTGATATCACCTACTCTTTGTTGCCCATCCTGGCATCTAGTATATCTCAAGGTGATAACTACACCCCCTACTATAATTTTTTTGTCCTCTACTCTTGGCATTGTTTGAGGAGATCTCTTTCTTCTATTGAACACATCTACTTCTTTAGTTGTTGCTACTTCCTCGACCACAACTACTTTCTCAGTCACAACTAGTTTCTCTTCTTGGACTCGTGCTCCCACCTTGATCCTTCAGATAGCATAGAAATGTGATGCAGCGATTCTCTTCCAGATAGCTTCTACTTCTTGGCGTCTTTGTCTACCTTCTCCAGACAATGATCACTCGCTTCTATTATGACTTTCTCTACATTCTCATAGGGCACTTCTACTCATGGTTGGGTAGGGAGCATGGTGTGTAACACTATTGCAATCATTGTGGTTTTTCTGACCTATAGAGGCAACTTGCTGGAACAAGCATGGCTACCTAACAATTACGTCCACAACCCAACAGACTTCTGTCTATTATTCTTCCGCTTCATTCCCCTCTACTTTATCTACATATCTACTACTTATTTGTTTACTACCTCTGGCATCGTCCGTCTTTCTCATTCTACAAGCTAGGTTCTTCATTTTGGTGCTTCTGATTATATGACTCGTACTAGGATTGAACCTTTACCGCCTGATTCTCACAAAATTATATTCGTTGCAAATTTAGACACTGCTCGTCTTGCTGAGGTTCCATCTAGTCAACTCCAAACCCCATTCTTCAGTTGGCTCCTTTTGTGCCTTTTCTTCAAACTAACCTTCTATATGTTAGTCAGCTTGCAATAGATTGTCTTTCTCACTCTTTCTTCAAACTAACCTTCTATATGTTAGTCGGCTTGCAATAGATTGTCTTTCTCACTCTACCCCGAGCTTCTTGATTTTAGGGCTTCTGATTATATTCTCATATACTAGGATCGAACCTTTATCGCCTGGTTCTCAGAAAATTATATTTGCTGCAAATTGAGACACTACTCATGTACTTGTCAAGGTTCCATCTAGTTAACTCCAAATCTCAATCTTCAGTCGACTCCTGTTGTTCCTTTTCATTGAACTAACCTTTTATATGTTAGTCATCTTACAAAGTATCAATTGCTCCATCACCTTTTCTCCTTTTGTAGTGTGTCATAACCTAGAGAAGCAAGTGGTGTTTGGTGGGGTCCATAAAGCGATTAGGCTATATCACATGTATGTTCCACCATGACCATTTGTCCCCATATCTACAGTAGATAGCTATCGTAAGCTTGGTCATCCTCCCTTCCAATTCACCGAACTATGCGTGCAAATTTTTCTTTTTCGAGCTTACGTGTGAGGCCTTGTATTATATGGAAGCATCATCGTTCCTCATCTCTGAGCCCTAAAAGAAGTGATTCTCCTTTCTCCTTGGTCACTCAGATATTTTGGGTCCCTATACGCTATAAAGTCTATTTGGTTTTCGTTAGTTTGTGAACTTCATTATCACTCTTGAAGGACTTGGCCTTTCTTCTTCCTAATCGTTCTGAATTGTCTAGATTTTCAGAATCTTTCACAACAAAGTCAAAAATTAGTTAATACCAGTATTACTTAAGAGACTTCCTATTAACAATGCTATAAACTATCTTAGCCAAAATCTCAAACAATTTTGTGTAGAGCACGGCATACTCCTCTAAATTTTGGCTCCTATGCAATCCCCACAGTATGGAATCGCCGAATGCAAAAATAGCACTTACGGTGGTCCGTACTCTCATCTTTTAGATGAATGTTCCTTGCAACTATTGGAAATTTATCCTTCATACAGCTTACCAATTTATCAACCACATGCCTTCTACCTTACTAAAAACCAACTCCATTCTCTATCGTCTTTTCTAACCAAGAAATATTCTCCTTGTTCCCCAAACATTTGGTTCTAATTGTTATTTTCATTGTCTTGGACCTAGACATCATAAACTATATCCTCGGGCTTACTAAACATGTCTTTGTGAGTCACTCTTGTACACATAAAGACTATGTTTTTCCTCATATGAGAACAAAGTTATCACTTCGACAGTAGCCGCGTTCCTCAAGCAACAATCAAACTTCCCCTTAACATCCCTATCTTCTTCAGTCCTCTTGAACCAACGTCTTCAGCTCCTCCCGGCATATTCAGGTTTTCCTGAGCCTCCTCGCCCCATACTGGAATCTGATGATCCACTGGTCACCATTTCTGTTGACCGAGCACATACGGAACCAGGGTCTATACTCGAAGGAACAAGAGGTTGGTTGGCCTGATGATTGCCCTACCCGAAGGAGCAGGATCACTCACGGGTTCGCTCATCTGCTACACCCTCTGCTAATTCTTTGCCTTAGTCGAACCTGAATCCCTGATGATTTCCTTTTGCAGTGCATTAGAAGCCAATGTCAAGAAGATTTGCTACGTAAATTTTTCAAACACAGAAATTTGTGTTTTGTCCTGTGTTTTTTCTGAATAGACTGCAGATAGAAGCGATGTTATATCATCTTTTTTTACTATAGACAAAATCCAGCTAATAACAATAGCCTTCTATCTACTAGCATAATTTCATTACTCTTTCCAAAGATGCTTTTTTCTAATTCTCTTTCGAAACAAGAACCATATTAACTTTAAAAAGGCTATAGATCTATGCATATAATTTAGAACAAAATATATGTACCTTGGTAAGGTCTGAAATTATGGTATATGACTCTCCAATCATTTTGAACAGTCGATCAGCATCTGTATGCACCTCATTAGCCACTTCTCTCCAGAGCTCATCATCAACATTCTCATTCCTGACTAAAAGCTGACCAGCCTGCAGAGAAAATTGTTAGCTAAGTAAAATATTGAAACTTGATAACAACATAAAGTTAATATTACAGACTTTGTCTGGGTGGTGACGTAATGCAGCTTTGCGATAAGCCTTCTTCACATGTGCTGCTGAGCTTGATGGTTCGACTCCCCTGCATAAAGAAAGGTACATGTTATGTAAACTTCAAATTACATCAAATAGCCAAGAAGTAACAAATGATCTTAAGATTAACTCGTGCAGTCCACTCCTACATTCAACTTTTTAAAAAAAAGACCAGGCCCACAAAAAACAAGTTTATTTAGAAATAGGACACTCACTACACTAACATGTAATGTAATGCAAGATTCTCTTTCACTAGTAAAAGAGTCATCCATACTACTTTCGACAATATGACTCTTAAATGCTATTAAATTCAAGAAAGACAGTCGACATATAGAAATGTATTTTTATGTATCTAACCAACTAAAAAACAAGCACCACAAATCAACCAGGTATACTACAAAGGAAATCCCACAGGCATGGATATAGATCATAGATTGTATGACTACAACTTTCATAAATATGTAGTAAAACAACTTGTGAAAAAATAAGCAAACAAAATGCTAAGAGTTATTGGACAAGTGCAAGCTAGGAGTATGACCTATCCAGTTTGCCCATAAGTAAATGATGTATAGCAATCCGAGTGCATAACAACCAGGTAAATTGACCTAGAAATATGCCTCTCGGACACGCAGAAAAATCTCAAATTTAAACCTCAGCCATAATTTTAAGTGTAAGAAAAACTAATAATGTGCATCCTTATATTGGTTGGATCATTTTGATAGCATATGAGCTGAGTGTGTTTCTTGTGGGGATCAAAAGAATCTCTAATCAACCTAGAGGTTCTTAAACATCAAAGGACTGTTAGCGGTGTTACAAACTGTGGCAAGATGGAACCACAAAAGCATCCTGCTCTTCTTGGAACAATGAGAACATTTTTGCAACAAATACATAACTTTCAAGATAATTAGGCAAGTTTAAGCTAAACCAAACTTACAATATCATATACATGTCCAAAGACCTTCCTTTTCTAGCCTCCTCTTCCACTGTAGCAAGCCGCATGCGGGCTTTTTTCAGATCCCTAGTGTTGTCAATTGATCTCCCTGATGCTCCACTCTGATTATCTTTCTCTTCTGATCGTTTTTCAAGAAGAGATATTAACCGATTGAGATCATTGGCTGCTTGCCCATAGTCTCTAATCATCTCATGTAAAGTGGCCCTTCTAGAAATTGCCTGCATAGCAGCAATAACAATTAGAAATGGTTAACAATATCTACAACTGATTCTAAGAAACCATACGAGCAAATGAAACCGAAATAAAAAGAAGTTTATAGTTTTCGGGTAAAAACGTTGAATCAACAAATAGTTACACTCTTCCATATGATATGTCCTTTCACAGTATACAAGCAATCGACTAATTATTAAACCCAGATAAGATATTAATTGACTGGAGATAATGTGCAGGCTATTAATTGACTGAAGATAATGTGCAGTGGATAAAATGATAGCAAAAGAAAAAAAAATTGAGAGCTTGCCTACTCTGCTGCAAAGGAAAAGCTTAAAATGCCTCAAAAAGCCGATGAAAAGATAGTTAACTTGTTAAAATATGTGAGAGCATTATCTTTCCTTAAACAAACTATTAAGTGGTCAACGATACAATAGGTGAATGGAATGAACCAAAAGACACAGACTTCAGTTCAAATAGAACACTACAGTGTCATCTAAGGTACTGTTCTATAAATATCATCCACTTACCTTTGCATAACTAGCATCAAGAGCTATCGCAAGACTGCAATCTGCGATGGCATCTGCAATTTGACCTAGAGCTTGATATGCTGCGGCACGATTGCAAAAACATACTGCTGCAAAAGGACGTGATTCTGCATTACACACTAAGGCAGCAGTATAGCATTCCACCGCCTCTGAATGTCTTGCAGCTTGAAATGCTTCATTCCCTGCAGCCTGAAAACGGAAGGTAGACATAAGAACAAATAAGAACTTTCTTGAAAACTATTTTCGATCTTTTAAGATAAAAACTTGAAAGAGTTCATCTTATCAATTGCAGCTCAATTTATGGTGACTACCTAAGATGCAGGTAATGATGCAAGGGAAAATTGTCACAAAAAAAGGAGTCAACATGCCTATCGTATGACAATATCCGCTCAGCATCTTAGAAGACATTCTAACGGACAGTATCAAAGTGACAGTCGTTCGTAATTGCAAATTCAAAATATTTAAATCAGAAATATTACAAAATATGAAAGTACAATCAGCATGTAGTTCATGGTATTTACATTTCAAACTAGCCAGCAAATCAGATGGAATATAGTTTCAAGAATAATAAAATCTACACAAGACATTTCAGTTTCAGGATATTATCTCACTGTGGTATTGCTTCAATTTCTTCCTTCTACATCTTAAACTCTTATTAATGTGCTCTCTCTCTCTCTTCTTTAATACTGGTATTTCTTCCACCTACCACCTGTGGTCTTCCTTATACACTAAATTTCCCTCCATATATCATTCTTAACTTTTGAGATCACATTACTTTGGTATCACAACTTCCTCTTGTGTATTCTTCCAGCATTACCTTAAGATCGCTCCCGAACAAGCAAGTCTTACCTATTAGTTGGTCTTCATCATGGTCAACGCTAGACCAAACCAAAAACGAAAAGATTGATTTCATGGCTTATTAGGACTAGTAAATTCATGTGTGTTGCACGTAAAATAATTTTTTCCTTCTAATATTAATATAAAATTATTTAAATATATTTAATTTAAAATTTATTATATATATTTTTATATTTTAATTAGAATTTTTTATATATTTCATTATAATTAGTTATGGATATATTTCTACTTTTCATAAAGAGTCTTGAAAACGGTTAGCTACGTAATATTATCTAATTATAAACAAAAAGCACTTGTAACTCATGTGGTTAAGGTGGGAGGTATTCTCCCTAATTGGCTGAGTTCGAATCCTTGTAGTGTTACTTATAACATATTTAAATTTTTTTCAATAATTTTTTAGGTAATATTAATTTTTTTTAAATAATAAATTGATGATATATATACATACGGCTTAGACGGCTCACTTTTGAGCCGTTTTGAAGCCTCATTATATTATGGAAGATAGTTCTTCCTAATATAGCATTTAGCTGGTAACATGTTTCCTAAGTTTGTAATTGATCCAGAAGTGTTTTTAGCTATGAATATGGGCTACTCATATATCTGAACTTGTTTGGAATATTCTGATGAAATATTGAACAAAGCTTTATCCAAAATATTTCCAGTCAGTTATTTGATTCATTTTCTTCCTTTCCGCTCTGTTTCTGTTGACGGACGTCTGTAATGTTAAAAAAACCATATCCTTTCTTACAGTCTGAAACCAAGTTCGTTTAGGCCTAACCTTAACTCTAGTAACAGCAGCTCCAGGATAATGAAATATTATTGTACAATAGGGTACAAAGGAAAGTATTGTGCTAATTGATATTTCAATGAGCATGAGTAGTATCAAAAGTTAATGGTTCACTCACTTTAAGGCGCAAGAGTTCATCGATAGTGAGAGCTAATGATGTTGAAGAATCTGAAGATCTGTTTCCGTACCTGATTGGTATTTATTAGCATTAGAAACCTATAAGAACTGAATAATGAGTTTAAACTTTAAAGAATATAAACAGGAGGGGCATGAGGCTATTATGCATGAAATTGCCATCAAGTATTACTTGTCTCCTGCAGGCTTCAATTTTTCATGTTTCTGGAGTAACTCAAGAGCCTCTTCAAGCTTCCCTAGATAAAAGTAGGACTTGGATATTAGATGCCACCGCCAAAGTCTTGCAAATGAACTCTTATGCAATTCGGAGCTGACTACATCCTTTAACTGAGAATCAGCTTCAGGCACAGCTGAATTCTTTTCAGCCAAATCAAGAGTCTCTTCACAAAATTTAATCACTTCTTCGTATTTCCGCATCTGATAGGTGCCATGAAAACAGAACCATCAGCAATACATATGCTAGACTATACTATCAGGTGATGATACAAGTAACATAACAAACTCAAAGTCCATGAAGAATTGATGCACACCAGAAAGTATTAACAGACGAAGACTCATAAATACAACAATAATAAACTGCATAGCACCAACCATCAGTAGAGCCTCTGCTTTCATTTCCATTAAGCTCTCTGAAAGTGGACTTATTACCAATGCCTCGGAAATAATATGTAATGCCTTTGTCGCATCATTTGACGTTCTTTTCAACAACAGTTCTGCACATTGGCCCATTAAATCAGCCACTTGCTGTCAACAAAGGAAAATAATAGTCAACATAGAACTCATGAACGTCCTGAATGCAAAGTATTAGAATCAAAAGAACCCCAAACACCCCCTCCTCTCCTCGAAAAACAGAAAACAAAAACTTAAAAGGGTTTTAGCATGTATATGCTGTAAAATATTCATTTTTCATCTACCCCTTTAAAATATATAATTGCATGTATTCCCTGAAAAAAAATTGAACTTTACATAGATACCCTTTCATCCTCCTCCTTGAACATCCATACATTTATCTTGGTTAAACATGGTTTATGACCCACAAAGACAGTAATATGAATAAGATGAGAATATGTAACGAACGGATTAACAGAAAAGGCAGTTTCATATGTTGCACAGTAAGTAACCAAAGTTTATTTTCAATGATGTTGATGAGTTGTTTCATTCCTAGTTAGTCTTTTAGCTCTCCATGGTGATCTCTTCTTAAAAGAACTCATGCAAGGTTGTGCGCCTAGGCGGCTGCATAGGCGGCCGCAGATGTAGGCGGTTCAATAAAATATTGAAAAATTTAGAAAACCTAATGAAAATCGTATAAAAAGTTCATAAAATCCCATAACATGCATAGTCGGGCGTTAGGAGGACTAGGCGGACATCGGACGGACACCAGCCGCCTAGCGTCTAGGCGGCCGCCTTTTAGAATAGTGAACTCGTGACAAAATCCTGATAAGCTATATCAACTCCGGAAAATATAAAATTGTTCACATATGATAATGGCATGCACACCTACGCAAAAGAAAAACTTTTGAGGGTATACCTGCAAATATGAACATTATAGTGGTTATAATGCAAAAACCAAATCTAGGATTCTAGATACACATTCAAATTAAGTTCAACCCAACATGATTCCTTTTTTATGATATAACCAAAATTCTTAATGAATACCATTCAAATGTTTTCCAGGTTTAACATGCATGTAAAGAGTGACCATATAGAAATTACTTTGAACAGTAATATCAATCATTTGATCTGATCTATGGCAACCAATCAAGGTTAACCATCCTCCTAGATAGACATTATCTCTAGTTAATAGGAAAACAATAACAAATATCTCATAATGAGCAATGAAAAACCAATATCAGCTTTGCCACCAAAGGGAATACTTTGCATGGTCCAATATACAAGAAAGAAAGTCAAGCCATAATCGTAGAATATAAAGTCACAAGTCATCAAATTATGGGTGCTACTTCTTCTGATACCTTAAAGTAGTCAAAATCATTACATGCATAAAATTTGATTAAAGATACAGCTAATGTTCTTTAAAAGTGCATAAAGTTTCAGATCTTGGTTCAGTCATTTAACTCTCATCACTCATACTATACCTTCACTACTTATATTCTGGATTTCTGCACATATAAACCACAATGAATACCAGATCCAACAAGAGTAGTACAAGATAAATGTGATACCATGGGAATATCACCCCTTGCTCTTGTTAAAGATATTTTCGAATATCTCTTCTAAGGAGGTTTTATATCTTTTCAAAATCCATTGTGATAAGCATGCTTAAAACAAGATTTTGTTTGAGACCCCACCTGTAGTTCTACTTTTGGTTGTTCAGTATCATGGTTTTACTTTTAGGGTACATCTTTTAAGTAAAAGGATAATTAGCTATACGCATTCTCTTTTACATTCTCTTTCTAAAATTGTGCAACATACTGCACATGCTAGTGTGAATTGGCATGGATCTCATATACTGTGAGACAAATTAAAATAAGTGCATCTAAAATGTAATACTAGTAGTGTGCAAGATCAACATTTTGCGAGAATACTTATGCAAGATTGTCGAATATTTTAGTGTTATAAAGTTCAAACTCTATACTCTGAGCAATATGGAAGAAAATTTCTATTTAGGGTTATTTGCTGAAACAAATAACTTTAACTTATACATTCAAGTTCAGATCAATGTTAGCTTTTCAGATCGTCCTGAGCCAATTCCCCGTTTAAAAGTTAGTTTTACTAAGTGTTGTATCACTATTTTCAACCTAATTCGAACTAACCTCATCTACACTCTAAAACTTGTTTGATTTGGTCTTTATATTTTTCAACCCGGTCCATTAATGTAAGTTAAAAGTTTTAGCCTTTCTCCTTCCATCCTTTCCAATTTGGAAGGAACAGACACTGCATTAATATACTTTGGGAGTAACGGCAACAGAAACCAGGACAGCTGGTGCAATAATTGCTGCAATAGTGAACTAAGCGGGTTAAGCTGCCTCTGAACTTACTTTCAACTCCCCCCACCCCCTCCTCTTTTACCTTCTTCTCTCACTATGTATACTTGTTTTGTAGGAAAAAAAAACAGTTGAAAAGAAGCCTAAAGCTTTTTTTTCTGGATTAACTTGGATCAGACTTTATAAAGGCTTTGTTGTTGTTGTAGGCTTATATATTTTGTGGTGTAATAAGTTATATCGGTGAGAAACCAACCTAGATTATCTAGTTGATTTCACTAGCAGACATGGATTATGGCTTATATAATGCTTTGGGTCAAATAAGTCATATTCGTGATATTTGAAAACCAAGCCTAAACTTTTTCTAGATTATCTAGCAGGTATTGTATTGGATTAGGGCTTATACAAAAAATTAGTTGTAATAAGTTATATTGTCAGAAACGAACTTTATCTCAATTTCATCTCTTGAGCAAACGGATCTAAAATGGAAGGAATATGTCATCTTCAAAACCTCATTGATAAGCTGAATATTGAAGCTCTACTCATTGATAAGACTTACATCCATATTAAAGTAGAAACATTGAACCCCATTCATTAAAAAAATATCTTTATGTTATGAAAGTTATTATTACTTAACTATCCTGAGTTTACAAAATTAGAAATAAAATTTTCATTTTCAACAAGTTATCATAGTTAAATATCTTAAACATTGGTATACATAAGTTCATGGTATCTAAGTCTTCAACTAAAACAGTTTGTACATATATTCAGAATGTTAAGTTGGTATTATAAAGGGCATGTCATATTATTTCACAGAAAAGTTTATACAAACAGCAAAAATATTGGCTGAAAGATACAGCACTGCAACCGATTGGAAGCACTACCTGAGCTTTTTGCAGACCATCAGAAGCCTCAGTTACAATTTTCAGGTTGGTGTTGATGTCTTTAGCTTGCAAGCACTTCTTGAAAGCATTTAATGCTTCTCCAATTTCTCCCAGTGAAAGATAACAACTGAATGAATAGTAAATTGATTAGACATTGGTACAAATGCAGCTTAATAAAGCAATAAAATGGCTCCTAGAAAGAAACTGAATTAATAACCTCCAAGATTGCTACCAATCTCAGTTATAACCTCCCCATCTCAGTTTATAACCTCCAAGATTGCTACGATCTCCGCTCCTCTACTCCACAATTTATTAATGACAAATGCTCCATAAGTTAACTAGTCGACTGACTAAATCAAATTTGATGACAATGATGGTTGTAGTGATCATGATAATGGGGTTTGCCTGCTTCCTAAACTACTTAGTCAGCGAAGCATCAAGCATCAATGTCCCATTAAGAAACGCATGATCAGTTTATCTATGGATTCCATATGGAATCTATAGTATGTGTTCCGCACTCTCCCTCTCTAATCTTGTGTACTTCCATTAGGCTGACGACTTAACCCAAGGTAAAATAAAAGAGTGGCATGATGATGGATACTCCATGAATTAATTGGTGGCTTGACACCTTTAACTTTGATGAATTAATTGGTGGCTTTGACACCATTTGCTACAGAAACTGAAAAAGCATCAAGCCTTTTCCCAATAAGGAACATATTCTCAGTTTGCCATGGTGTCATGTAGAGTTTTGGTATGCATGTTGTTAGAGTTATTTTATTTTGTTATTTATCATATGTGGATATAATAGTAATTGTGGGTGTATTGCATATCAATATAAATAGACATGAGATGCAACCTAGGGTTTAAGGCCCTTGCAATCTCCTTTCTCATATTCCCTTTTCTCCTACTTTCCCTTCTCCTCTCCATCTCCAAACTTCACTTGGTATCAGAACATATATTTGTAAGTACTGTACATCCCATCCACGACAGGGCCGATCGAACTTGGAACCTAATCGAGATAAGTTGGCTCCTAGATCTCTGAAGTGTGTCTTTCTTGGTTATCCCCGTACTCAAAAAGGTTATCGTTGTTACAGTCCACAGTCACGCAAATATTATGTCAGTGCGGATGTTACATTCTTTGAGTCTACCCCTTTCTTTCCTTCAGGAGACCGTTGTATTCCTTTTACAACAGATTTGATATCTTCCATACCACTTCCGGTCATTCCTAAATCAATTTGTCTCCATTCCCCATTTAGAGGTTTATCAGAGATCCAAGGACAGGCCAGTGGTTCTGCAGAATTCAGCCTTCAACCAATCATCTTCCGTGCCTGATGTTTCTGCTCCCATCACCACAGATCCAGATGATCTTCCTATTGCTCTCAGAAAAAGACAACGCCCTTGTACCACAAAGAATAAGCATCCCATTTCTAAATATGTTTCATTACACCGTGCTTCATCATCTTTTCATGCATTTGTTGTTTCATTGTCTTCTATTTTTATTCCAAAAACTTACAAGCAGGCTATGTCATCTTCTGGTTGGAAAAGTGCAATGGATGAGGAGATGTATGCTTTACATCAAAATCAGACTTGGGAGCTTATATCACTTCCTGTTGGAAAGCAAACAGTGGGTTGTAGATGGGTCTACACTGTTAAGTATCACCCTGATGGTTCTGTTGAGCGCCTCAAGGCACGGTTGGTTGCCAAAGGGTATACTTAGACATATGGCGTGGATTATATGGAGACTTTCTCTCCAGTGGCTCGGCTGAATTCAGTCCGGATTCTTATTTCTGTGGCGGTTAATCACCAATGGCCTATATATCAGCTGGACATAAAGAATGCTTTCTTGCATGGTGACTTACAGGAGGAGGTTTATATGGATCAACCACCGGGATATGTTGTAGCAGGAAATAAAAAACTCGTATGTCGATTGAAGAAAACATTATATGGACTAAACAGTCACCTCGTGCTTGGTTTGACAAGTTCAGTTCAGTTCTCATTCAGTATGGCTTTCGGCGTACCACATCAGATCATTAAGTATTTTGTCATTCTTCCTCAACAGGTATTATCGTGTTGATTGTTTATGTTGATGATATCATTATATCTGGGAGTGATTATGCTGGAATTGTGGACTTGAAGGCCTACCTTAGTCGTCAGTTTCATACTAAGGATTTTGGTCTTCTTCGATATTTTCTTGGAATCGAGGTTGCTCGATCTAAAAAGAGTGTGTATCTGTCACAACGCAAGTATATTCTAGACTTGCTCTCCGAGACTGGGATGTTGGAGTGTCGGCCAGTTAAGACTCCTATGGATTATCATGACAAGGTTGATGCTGACAGGGGAGAGTTATTTGAGGATGTTGGATATTATAGACGTTTGGTTGGCAAACTTATATATCTTACTGTTACTCGACCAGGCATCACATATGCAGTTGGAGTAGTTAGTCAGTTTATGCATGCCCCTCGGCAACCACATTGGGAGGCTATCTCTCGCATTCTTCGATACTTGAAGGGTGCACCTGGAAAGGGTTTATTGTACAAACCTTCCCAGTTGCTTACGGTGACTGAGTTCAGTGATGCTGATTGGGCAGGCAGTCGCAGTGATAGGAGGTCTACTTCTGGCTATTGTACGTTTGTGGGTGACAATCTTGTCACGTGGCGTAGTAAAAAGCAGAATGTTGTGGCTCGTTCTAGTGCAGAGGGCGAGTACCGTGCGATGGCTCATACAGCTTCTGAGATTATGTGGGTGCAGTCTCTTCTTCACGAAATGGGAATTATGATTCCTATTCCGATGGAGATGTATTGTAATAATCAGTCGACAATATTTATCGCAAGTAATCTGGTGTTTCATGAGCGCACAAAGCATATCGAGGTGGATTGTCATTTTGTTCGTAATTTGTTGCTGAAGAAACAGATTGTCACTCCTTATGTTCGGTCAGAGGATCAATTAGGTGATATCCTCACCAAACCACTTGCTCGTGGTCCATTTTCTGATTTATGTAGCAAGCTGGGCATGTCTGATCTATATGCTCCTGCTTGAGGGAGGGTGTTAGAGTTATTTTATTTTGTTATTTATCATATGAGGGTATAATAGTAATTGTGGGTGTACTGCATATCAATATAAATAGACATGAGATGCAACCTAGGGTTTAAGGCCCTTACAATCTCCTTTCTCATATTCTATTTTCTCCTACTTTCCCTTCTCCTCTCCATCTCCAAACTTCACTCATGTCAATCTCTATCTTTTCTCAAGTTCAACTTCCATTATGTTTAAGGATTAAAAACAAAAGTATAAGCTTTAGTCGTCATCAAATTTGAAAGATCATTATATATGCTTCTTTTCTCTAAGAATATTCCACAGTTGAAAGTAAGTTCTTCATCACCTCTCATCTAATGAACACCTGACACTAAAGAGAGAGTGTTTTTTTTTGCCTCGCTTGCAATATGATTCAAAGATTACAGCACAGCTGAGTGGAAGATCTTCATCGACTCTTTTTGCCTCCCTAACAACCCTTGCAATATGATTCAAATTAAGAAAATTATTGTTCATACTCGCCACTATACAGACTAATGAGCTTGCCTTGCTCGCAATGTCAATACATCAGCACTTCGGGGTGTTTGATTTGATGTAAATGGATCATTTATACCATTTCCAATGCTTGGTTTGACGTGAATGGTGGAATTGGTGCGACAACTGTTGCATCAACTTCCCCAACTACCATGGTTTTTGTTGTGACCAAAATGGTAGCAACACCACTTACGGCAACATTGATTAAATCATTCCTCTCATTCTCTTTCCATACAATGCCATAAATTCACAACCAAACAATGTGTCTGTATTCACATCAACAAAAGTTGCAACCATTTCTATTGCATCATTCTAAACAATGGATTTGTAAAAATCCCACAACATCATATACATGCAACCAAACAATGTATTTGCAACATCAATTACAGCAGTCCGCAGCAAATGTTGCATGGTATTTCCACTTGCGGGCAACCAAACAGCCTCTTGGCCTATCTTTCCTTCCAGGTGAGTTACACCCCATGATCATGCTTTTCTAACTGAAACCAAAACTCTTCATTTCATGCCTTTGTCTCCATTTTCCAACTCATCAATGATTTCTAACTTTGTCCTGTTGGGTAGCACAACTGGTTCATAGACATTTTATAAGCCAAAACTTCCACTCGCGCGAAACTGTATTTTACTTTTTAACCTCTTGTGGTTGGAGAAGCACATAGCCTATCTTTCCTTCCAGGTGAATTACACCTCATGATCATGATCATTGCTTTTCTAACTGAAAGAAAAACTCTTCATTGCAAGTACTTGTCTCCATTTTCCAACTCCTCGATGAATCTCTAGCATTGTCCTGTGGGATAGAACAACTGTTCATGCGCACACTCTAAACACTTAATAGCAAAACCTTCCACTCCTGCAGAACCGTATTGTCTCAATAAAATGATATATTCACACTGTATATCACTAACGTATGACAACACATCCCACTATTATCGCCACTCTTAACTGCCATCATTTTGGGAGTGATTTAATATACTTAATCATATCAGCTCCAAACTTCTCTTCAATGTCAAACAAGTGCATTATGTTCATTTTTCAATGGTTCACAGATCCTTCTCATGGTAATATAATTACCTCTTATTTAAACTTTTCAACTGAACAATGCATCTACACTACATATTGCGAGTTAATTGGTGCTTCAACATTATGTTCAAGTATATACATAGTTATTGAAGGCGCACCGCAGCATAAAGGATGGAAAGGACTGAGGCGAAGAGGTGAGGTGCACATTTATTCAAAACAATAAAAATAACAATATTTATAAATCATATATGACTATATGTAATAGATATTTAAAAGTGGACATGCCAGAGTTTAGGGCTTTTTTTCTTTTAACCTTAAAGAGACTTTTCAGTTTCCAAGAAATATTAACTGCCAGATCCAACGGCTATGTTGCACGGACACATACGACATGGTAGGCCACGGCAACACATACACAACACCTATTTTTGTGTCCTAGTGTATTTTGGAGTTTCCGCGGAGTGTCCAATGCGTGCCTGTGGATTGTCTGACATGACACAGAAACCATTTTTGGAGCGTCCATTCTTCCTAGTCAACAGTGGTCGCTACTCACAGGAAAAAGAATATAGGTTAGTAAAAGAACATATAAAGGGGAACATAAAGAACATATGCATGAGGCGGGCCTCAACTCGACATGAGGCTCACTAAGGCGCGCACCTCACAAAGGGCACCTCACATCACGTTCTTAGGTTCAGAGGCTGAAGCCTCATCCACCTCGCGTCTCAGGCTCGCCTTTGATAACTATGAGTATATATTCTCTTTTCTTAACACCACAAGTGAATTTTTATACATATCCCATATTTTAGATGATTTATTCAGTTATGAGACATTGTTTATAAATTAGAACCCATATCAACTATCCAAATCAGATTTCATCTGAGTTGCCAGTGATTCGTCTATTACTGGAACTTAAGCAACATAGAACCAATCCAGACATGATTCAGCATATCTAATAAGTACAAAATTTTCCCGGATCCAGATATAGTACTAGAAGTAGTAGTTCCAAACTTGGTTTCATCCGCCAAACTCCTGGCCAAGACCTATCTGCATTTGGAGTCAACGGACATACCAGCAGTATCTTGTACTGAACAAACAGATGATGTTTCCCGTGTGTGGGTGTGTGCCATATTAACCATGTTCATCATATCCAAATCAGATGTCATCTGAATTGGTATGATTCTTTTTGTTACAACGAATATAAAGTACATGACCTTTTATCCTTTCGGAAGAAAAAATTCAGAAGCCATTGATGTTATTTATCATTCAGACAAAGTAACTAGAGGAGGTGGGGGCCTCACATCCTCTTTTTTGTCATTGTTCTGATCCTCAATCACCTTCCCCCCGAGCGGATCCACTCCTCCAGACTCCACCCAAGTCCGACTCTGAACCCAAACTCTTAACTCTCACACTCATAACAGACAGGGGAGAGGGGAGGAGGTGGCGAACACACTGTTGTGTAAGGCATCAGACGTGGTCTGGCGGTGTTTGATAGCGCCGACAAGGAGAGGGATGTGGTGGCTGACTATACACATGCCCAAAATCTTAAATATGTATAAAGAATGATTTGGTATGTCTATCTTGTATTTTGGTATTGCAAAATATAAGATTTTCTACGCATATACCAAAAACCATTTTGATATACAATGAAACTATTTAGATGTACAAAATTGCACCTATACAAGTATAGATCTGAAGGTTGTAATACGTAGAGGGCATCATTGTAATTTTTGGAAAAACATTCCACTTTTTTGTCTCTGGTGAAAAGAAGATTGAAACATAGTTATTTAAAGTGCGTCTGTGTGAAGCACTAAGGGAGTTTGTGCCTCGCTTCAACTAGTAACACACCTAGCTTTTGTTGCAAACAAGTGTGACCATATACAAGGACCTAATAGCATCACCGGCCCTCCTTAATTATGGTTCAAATGCTACTGAAGGTTACATGTTTTGCTACAAATAAGCCAACTTGGATTATAGCAACACATGGTAGTTTCCAGATCAAGGACCTCTATTTTCTTATTATTATACAAGAGTCTTGCTTTGGTGAGGCGCGCAGCTCACTTTTGCACTTAATGTTTAGGCCAGTAAGGACCTGTGCACTTAAGTGTGCTTTCGCCTATGACAACTATGGATAGGAAGGGCATGGGCAACATGGACTTCCTCTACGTGAATGTCCTCTTCACATGGGGAAGAGGAGGGCAGCTCACTTTTGCACTTAATGTTTAGGCCAGTAAGGACCTGTGCACTTAAGTGTTCTTTCGCCTATGACAACTATGGATAGGAAGGGCATGGGCAACATGGACTTCCTCTACGTGCATGTCCTCTGCACATGGGGAAGAGGAGGGCAGTTAAGGGGATATAAAAGATAAAATGGGGTGGTCATGAGGGTTTATGAAAAGATAGGGCAATTAAAAGTAAATCAAATAGGAATAATAAATTGTCATTTTCGCCAAAAAAAGTTACTGACCAATGAGAATAGAAAAGACAGTAACTAACTGTCAAAATAAAGTATATATGAGATGATAGTTGTAGGATTCGATGTGAATTCTTACCCGCCGTATGTGGGAATCGAGCAATTGTTGTCAATTTTGCCAAAAAGTTATTAATAAACAAAACTATAAAAGACATTAACTCATCATCATCCAAGCCTTCTCCCATCATAATGAGGTCGGCTATGGAACATAAGAAAGCCTTATTGGAGATTTGACAAAGATTTAATGACCGAGTGTCGATCAAACGTCAACCCTCTATATTGGTGTCAAATTCCTAGCCAATCTTAGCTATATGAGCATTAGAGGGTCATGACATAAAACCTAAGCGGCCAGTTGGATATGCAGTTTTAAACTCATGCAACTAAGTAGCACCCTTCAAGTTTTTCTAGATTATAAAGAGTTTAGACGAAGAGGTAAGATGATAAATTTGGCTATAAGGAATTGCATTGATCTCTATGAGACATTAAGCCAAAGAGTAAAAAGAATGACGATCACATTGAAGGTTTCCATATGAATTCATACCAACCAGATGAAAATAATTATACAAGTACCCTTATAACCGCTCGTAAGCAAACTGCAACTCCAAATAGAGTACTGGTCAAGTTTACCCAGTACCGCCTAAAGAGGAAAGTAGCATGCCGCCTACTGTACACATACTAGGGACCGAAGCGAACCATAACACAATTAACAGGGATCATAGTACTACTAGTAATAGTAGTTCCTAACTTGGTTTCATTATCGCAACGCTTGGCTAGTGTCCTATCTGAATTTGAAGGATTTTATCAGATATGTCAGCCTATGTTATATTAAGTGTGAGTCGAGACGAGGCGATGAAGCTGGCGCCTCGCTTAAGCGTTGCCTAAGCGCTTAGTTAGCGCTTCACCCATTTTTACATATACATGTAAAATACTCTATATACACATAAATTTTAATATATTTTCCATACAATTCTATTAGTATATGCATGAATAACAATACCAATTATCAATCAAGCAAAGACACAATATAAATACTATAATCAAAATACAAAGTCATCAAAATACCATGGTCAAGCGAATTTTTTTTCGTTTTTTAAAGCTTTGTGCTTTTTCCAGCGCCAAGTGGTAGGCAAGGCGTTGTTAAGCGCCACCTAAGCGCGGGTCCATTTTTGGGACAAGATTTCTCTAAGCGAGGCGTCCAGGTCTCCAAAACCGCTTAAGCGGTGCTTAATTGCCGCTTGAACGCGCTTTTTAAAATATAGATGCCAGCAACATCTTCGGTACTGCACACAAAATGCGTGTTTGTCATATCTCAGGGTGTGCCATTTACTCCATGTTTATGCGTAGAGCTGGTTAACCCTCCCCTTAACTTCCATTATCTTCATGCCAAAACTTGCACCATATTTGTCAAATTTGTATTGTCATTTGTTACTTACTACACTATGTAATACTAACAAAATGTAGAAAACCTCATGGTTTCTCCAATTTCACGATCAAGTACATAGCTTGTTTTCAACAACAATTCTTTCTCATCTCAACAATTTGGTGCAGCTTCTTTGACCAAGCATTTATTCTTGCACCCTTCATTTATGTGTTTCAAATTAACCAACTCCTAAAATGTTCTTTTCTAATGTAACTAATGCATGATTGCAGTCTGAGATTTCTCAACAGCTTGTAAAGTATATTAACTTAGCTAATGTGTGCAAAACTATACTTGTACCTCATGGAGACAGCATTGTTGGCACGAAGGCAAGGCTTAGTACTTGCATCATGGTGGATATTGGACCTGGTTCAAATCTTGGAAAAAACCTCCACAAAATGGATGCAAGTCCCAGATCCTGAATCTTATGGGCATTGGGATTGCATAAACATTTACCTCATGCACTTAATGTTAGGATGTTGCTTTCCAATCAATATACCCAAAGAAGTGGAATACATTTCTAAAACTTTGTATTCACAATTTTTTTCTATTAATTTCAACTAATCCTCAATTTTAATTCATCCCAAGGATTTCAATCAAAGCTTCTACAACTTATTAACAGTCATCTATTATGGAAAATTTTAAAAGCTATTTACTATATCTTTTCTTCTAGAATACTCTGGTAGAGATTAAATCTAAACATTTAAATGTAATATAGGCAAAAGATTGCTATGACTTAAAAGGAGAAAAAAAAAATATCAAGGATAAACAGAAGTTAACCTAAAAGAAAGAAGATCCAGGTACTTACTTTGCAGCCCGAACTTGAGCTCGAAGAAAGTTGGGGTCAATAGAAAGAGCCACCATGCAGTCACCAATTGCTTCTCTCATTCTTCCAAGAGACATCCTCGTAGCTGCACGGTTACTATAGCACAGGGTCAACGGTCGAATGCAGCTACTAGCAGTTTCCTTTAGAGAGAGAGAATCTATTCCACGAGTATAATAGTCCTCTGCTTTATATAAATTTCCATTTGAATAAGCTTGATTACCCCTAATGCACATCAAGTGATTGGTCCCAAAGTTAGTGACAAGTTCAATGGCCACTCGTACAATATTCAAGAAGCATAACAATAAGGCACGAATTATATATTATTGTATATAGCAAGGAGCAAAACTGATAGCCTGTCAAAAGAACACAATATAAAAAGCACCTGTATCGCCACTTCTCACAAGCTTCCTGTGCTGCAACACTTGAATCAGGCATGGTTATAGAGTCTTGGCTAGCTTCTGGTCCTTTACTTTTCTCTTCTTTGTTGCCATCTTTGCTTTGAGAAACAAATGAAATGTCTTTTTGTTCTACACCTGAACTCATGGGCATTGAAGTGCTGGTAGGTGGAAATATATTTGGTGTCGGAGAAGCACAGGTGACACCGGAATTTGGGGTGCAGAGAAACGAATCCTGACCAGGTTTTATCTTGCTTTTCCTTCTGTGGCTGCGCTTTTGAGCTGATAATGGGCCTTGAACAAAAGGCGATGAGGTAAAGGATAATTTGGATTGATCAAAATCTTGTACATTCGAAGAAAAAACAAACCCAGATTCGCCTGCACTAGCCTGTCCCTCAAAGTTTGAGCCGCGTGAACCAGTTTCCGCTTCCATTGGAGCAGTAGTTCTTTTCTCAGAATAAAATCTCATATTCTCATATCTGGGCATGTCGCTCTCTTTCCCATATCCACAGGTCTGTTCGTCTTCAAAAGAAGAAACAGAAGCTGAATATCTCTGGGCATGATCCTTGGAACCATTATCATCAAATTCTCCAAAAGTCATATCATTACCTTCATTGATATTCAACTTCTCAGCAGCAGATACTAGTATTTCTTCTCTTTCAACAGAAATCGATCTTTGTGTATCAGCTGATGCTACAGAAGCTTCTCTTGAGTATTGGTCAGCAACTGTCTCCTCGGGATAAGGGGAACAATCCATGGGCGAGTAATCGTCAATGCGCTCAGTTTCATATTTCTCCTGGAAACCTCCTTCCATAGAAACAAACTGATTAGCAAAGCTATGGTGATATGAGGCAGGTTGCCTAGATTTCTCCTTCTTTTTCTTTGATTTTGTACTTCTACCCTCTCCCCTTTTCACGCTGAATTCAATATTTTGAGCTTGGCTGGAGAACAAATTCTCCGTAGTCAACCTAGAAGAATCATGGTTTGAGATTTTGAATTCCATGTGCTGTGTTTCCAATCCCCCATGCTGGCTTGCGAAGGAGAATTGAGCCCCAACCTGTTGGAAACGTGCGGGCGGAGGACAAAATGGGGGAGGAGCTGTTCCTTGAAATGTTGGAACAGTTCCCATGCTTGAACTTCGGCCCTGTTCTCCTGCCTGAAAAGAGAACTTTAGTGGAGTGCTATCCACAAAATTTTCTACTTTGCTTCCAATCCTCAGCTTCGCCATATCATCACCTACTGCATTCATCGCACTTCCTCCAATGGAACTAGTTACATTTTCATTAGTTCCAGAGACGAAATCATTGCCCACATCAACCTGCTCTTTCCAACTAGTTTCCCTAGTCAACCTAGAAGCTCCCTGATCAGGAGTTCTCATCTCCACGTGTGGTGCTCCCGATTCTCCACGATTACCCATGTGATCAGCATTTGGAGGATGAAATGATAGTGTATCTGCTGCCTGAGATGGTGGACTGGATCCCGTGTTCGAACTGCCATCCTGTTTCCCAACCTGAAATGTAAACTTGAATGGCATGGCACCAGCATACTTTTCAGTTCGACCGCCAATCTTCAACTTCTCCAAATCGTCAAGCAATGTATTAACCGCAGTCTTTCCAAATGCAAAGCCACTACCGACATCAAAACCCTCTTTCCTTTCTTTGCGCTCCTTAAACTCCGAATGAGGTGCCGACGGTTGACTCGTATCCGAACTTGTCTTTGCACTGCTTCCAAATGCAAAAGTGCCCGCCCCTGCAGACTCTCCGCTACCTGCAGATGTCTCTCCTATATTCAACCTCTCCATCTTCTCTAAACTATCATTCACGTTGCTTCCGAATGCAAAACCACCTGCCACAGCAGAAGCTTCTGTTGTGTTCAACTTCTCCATGTTCTCCAAACTATCTTTCACGTTGCTTCCGAATACAAACCCGCCCACCGCTGCAGAAGCGCCACTAGCATTATCCCTGCTTCCAATATTCAACCTTTCCATCCTCGCCGAACTTTCTTTTAAGCTGCTTCCAAATACAAACACATCCTCCACCGCGGGCCGAGAATCTCCGCTTCCGTTATCCCCTCTTTCACGGGACATCTCCCTCACATCCAACCTCCCCATCTTCTCCGTACTCTCCTCCACACTGCTACCAAACACAAACACGCCCTCCCCGAAATCTCCCCCTTTCCCCGAGCTCAACTTATCCATCTCCTCCGACCCGATCGACGAGTCCCGACTCAAGTCGCGGCCTTTCTTCGCACCGCCGCTCCCGAACACGAACCCGCTCCCCTCGCTCCCGAAACTGAACGAGACTCCGCCGCCGGAGTCGGTCGACCTCCACGAAGAGCTCCGGTTCAGATTGGCGCCGATCCCCCCGTCCCCCGGGGGGACGAAGGGGTTCCATCCGGAGAGCTTCTCCTCGATCCTCTCGACTCGGTCGGCCGATGGCGCTGCGGACGAGGGGGGTCTGTGCTTCATGGAACCGCTCTTCCTCACCTTGACCATTCTCGGCTTCGAGACCGAAGGTTTCCATGGGTTCTGACCTAGATTCGGCGACTGATCCATGAGATCCGTCAGGATTTGATCGGAGAGGAAAGGATGAGAATTTTTAGGGTTTCCGGATGATTCTGTGCTCGCCGGAGTTAGTGTTTCCACCATCGCCGGCGACATTTACGAGGGGGAGTCATCAAAAAAAAAAAAAAAAAAAAAAAAAAAAAATTTGGTCGGGATTTGCGGTCGGAAGGAAAAATAAAAATAAAAAAATGGATCGATCGAGAGAGCGCTTCGGCGTTGTGATTTTGAAGGCCGCGATGTTTCGTTGTGTATTTTTGAAAACGCTACTGTTTGTGTTTCTGGTGGTGGGGCCCACCACGTCTCATGTTGGCTTCGCCGACCTCGTGACTTTGGGAAATAGTTGTTGCCACGTGTGAAAGATAATATTTCGGATTAATTATGTTGACCATCATATTTTATGTTATTATATTGGATATTCTTATTTTATAACTAATTATACGGACTAAAGTTATAACCCTAACTATCCATATGTTTAATAAAAATTTCCAAATGAGAGGGACATATGGTATAATTAGTTTTAAAGTAAGATATTACATATAATAAACATAAAATATAGGGATGATCAACGTAATTAAACCTAAAAATTTACTTCAAAAATTCTTCAATGCAATTGTCAAGTAAATTTGGTAAAAGTTATATAAGATATTGTGAAATTAGTTGTCTAGTTGTATATAATATACTTTATAATATCTACACTTCTATTTTTATCAAATTATGAATAAAAATTAATTAGAAAAAAAAGATGTTGTCTTGAAAGCTGAAAAAAAAGTAAGAATATCAATATTTTTAATAAAAAAGAAGACTTTTAACTTTATTGTCTTTTGTGAATAGTCTTGTCACATAGGTAAGACATTTTCTTGTAATGCATTGTGATTTCTATGTGGCATAAGGCACATGACAATGTCTTTCCTATATGACAAGACTATATTCACAAAAGATAATGAAGTCGAAAAATTTTCTCCAATACAAAAGTATTGAAAATAGTGGGATGTTTATTTTTTTCCATCTTTTTTTCTAAATATTTTTGTTTTCAAAATTAATGAAATGAAGGTGAAGACATTGTCAAGTACATTATCTAATATTAGACAACCAATTTTATAATATTTTATGTAACTTTTGTCACCTAAATTTCACAACATTGGAGAATGATTTGTAAATAAAATTTTGTCATTACTAAGTGAGAAGAACTTTTTTTCCAAAGTTACACTGGAGTTGGAGATGCTCTTTGTAAACCCCCAGATTTTACAAGAATTTTAAATTGGGATTTTTCGTAATTTTTCTGGAATTTTCTGGGAATTTTCTGTAATTAAAATCAGGGTTTTTAATTATTAAATGATTTTTATTTGATGATAAATAATATTAAAATATTATGGAAATAATATTTTTGGGTGTAAAATGGAAAACTGGACTTAGGGTAATTTTTCTGCAATTTATTGGACCCCGTTTTGACCCGAAACTGCCGTTTTTGCCCTTGTCTCCAAATTGGACCCAAGGACAGGCGTTTCTAGCTATTTGACATCTTCTGAGCGTGTTGGTAATATCTATTTCAGCTTTTGGACACATTTCTGGAATTATCCCCGAGACACAAAACTGTATTTGGATCCAAACAACAGGCAAGTACCTGCACTTCAAGTTTAATCTTTATATTGTGATAAATAATTTCCCTGCTTTATTAGTACCATTGATGATTACACGTAGAGTTAGAACACTGGATTTCATGTCTTGAATACTGGATTTCATGTCTTGCTTTTCGTGTCGGGTGGGAGAATACTAGGAGGCATGTAGTTTACCCTTCCCCCTGTTCCTGTCTAATAGCTGTTGGTACGCGACTGTACCCTCAGCCGGATCTCGATTATTCCTGTTTAATAGCCGTCTACGACGGCCGGATTAGCCTTATAAACCCCTACATGCCAACTATGTATTCTAAATACACAAGTTCACACACATAGTTCTTGTCGTGTTGCAGTTCTTGTTGTCTTGTTACAGTTACAGATCTTGTCACATTCATTCATGTTTTACTCATATTCCTGGCTTATAGCAATTAACCATGTTTTACTTATAGCATTAATTCTCAGTTCATTTCACTACTTACTTATGCATATTCTCAACATGATGCTTAGTCAGTTATTTTCTACCTGTCATAAATATTTAGTTTAATCTTGTTGTGCATTGTGTACTTTGCTCCTTTCCTGACTGGATCCGTTGTTTAGGCGATGATGAGAACTTTGCCCCCACCTATTATGATCCCTATGAGGCAGCAGGTGATATAGTTGAGAAGTCGGTTCCCACTCAGGAGACTACCTTTGAGGAGTAGTAGCCAGTTAGCTAGTTTTTCCCTTTCAGCACAATACTCGGGTTTGTCCCCGATTTATCTTCTGGCTTTGTATTAACTGTGGATTTGGTTGACACAGATTAAATATTATGAAATCTTAACATTCTTATTCCTGTGATTATTCTTGCCTGTTTATTATTGTGGATGAGATAGATATTTAGTGATCCCAGAAAATGACCCAGACAGCGTACTACCGCCGACACTGCGGCGTAGGCTGGACGTACCCACGTACTCGTGCCCGAATAACCGGGTGCGGGTCGTGACACGTTTTTGTGGTGGCCCATGCAGGTCAACGACTAAATTGTTCGGTTTCAACCTAGGGACCGAACAGGCCTGCAATAAGATTGAGGATTTTAGGAAAAGCTCATCCACTTAATTGAATCGTTCTTGATATTCATATCGGCTTCGAATCATTTTATTGACTTGCATCCTGCCTTGGTTCCTGTGCGCCTTTATCGTTTATTTTTGGATGCAGAGTAAAAGATCTACCAACAAGCGACGAGGTTCCTACAAGATCACCACGAGATGCTCTACCAGCATGACCGTGGAGAACGCGCAGACTCTTGGAGCAGCTAATGCGCGTAAGTGATTTGTAGCTGCCGTTTCTAGTTTAGCTCGTACCTATTGGTTCGTGACCTCAGCCCCAACCTAGAAGTTTTAAACTTGCTAATAACCTGGAATGTTTTTTGTGATAACTGTAGAGTTTGTAGAATCTTTTGTTATTGTGCTTATTGTAGGTTGTTTTGTGAACTTAAATAAATTGTATCTTCTTTCATCACCATCTAGCGCACTTCATTTTGCTGTACTTGACTTATGCTGCTATTTTATAGCCTAGTTTTGCAAGCTTATCCTTTTATCAAGCTTGTTCATGACATATGTATTAGTGGGTCGACACACTAATACAATTGTCTACTCAGAATCAATGTATTACGGTCTGATCAACCTTAGTGCATTTGGTTCGCCCTTCGCACTACTTTGCGTGGATTGAGATATACAGTTGACTAGTATACCTGCCCTAGACATGTCTGAGCATAACTGTATTAATACGAGCATGTGAATAGGAATTACCGAGATAGGATTCAATCCACAATCGCTTGACAATTCTCACCTGAATACTTTAAAACGCCTTGACCCCGATATTTCTTTTCTATCACCCCACCCTTGAACTCTTTATTATTGATCTTCGTCTTCCCTTATTTCGGAAAGACGAAATCTCGTGCCTGGTATAAGTTAGTACATAGATAGTACTGGATATGCCGCATAGGCCGATCACATACTTGAGGATTAACTTTCGTAATTGAGGACATATCATGATCGGCGTTGAAATTCGAGGATTGAATGACATAGGTAAACATATTAAGGAATATTTTCTTAAGGTATATAGTCTTTTGTGATGAATGGGTAAACTCTAAGTTGGGTAGCAACGCATTCGTCAACTCGAGAGGAATGTCTTTTGGATCGTGACCGAGTAAGGTTAGATTGGAAGAAGCAAGCCATTATAATTTTAAAAATTTAGAGGAGTGACTAAAATGATTAATGAATTGATATCGAGGACCCAATAGTTGTACCTTAGTTACATGATTTAAATTTTGAATAATGAAGGTAAAATCATCAATTTGAATTTGGAAGATAAAACTATAGAATTTCAGACTTGAACATGGGTGGACTACATTTTTTTAATTTGATGATTTGAATTACAAATTACGAATTGGTGGTTGGACTACCTAGTTGGATTATTGAGGAGATGAATGAAATTTAAAATTTTGAAGCATACCATCTTGAATGAGAATATTGTTGAACTCGAATCACTTCTAAAGGAAATTATGATAATTAAAATCGTGAGGCAAAGTCATGTGCAAATCTTGAAAATGCTATATGGACTTAATCTAAAACCTGCCTGTGGGTAATTTGAGGAAGTAAGAAGTAATAACCATAAATTGAATTTCTGATTGGAACAATAGTCACCTTAATCATGAAGTGGTTGCAGTGGACATGATTAGGATTTAAATTTTCGCAAGGAGATTGCGATTGAGATACGTGAAGGATTATGGCTTAATTTTAAATTTCGAGGACGAAATTTTTATAAGTTGGGTAGATTGTAAACCCCCAGATTTTACAAGAATTTTAAATTAGGATTTTTCGCAATTTTTCTGGAATTTTCTGGGAATTTTCTGTAATTAAAATCAGGATTTTTTTAATTATTAAATGATTTTTATTTGATGATAAATAATATTAAAATATCATGGAAATAATATTTTTGGGTGTAAAATGGAAAACTGGACTTAGGATAATTTTTCTGGAATTTATTGGACCCCGTTTTGACCCGAAACTGCCGTTTTTGCCCTTGTCTCCAAATTGGACCCAAGGACAGGCGTTTCTAGCTATTTGACATCTTCTGAGCGTGTTGGTAATATCTATTTCAGCTTTTGGACACATTTCTGGAATTTTTCCCGAGACACAAAACTGTATTTGGATCCAAACAACAGGCAAGTACCTGCACTTCAAGTTTAATCTTTATATTGTGATAAATAATTTTCCTGCTTTATTAGTACCATTGATGATTACACGTAGAGTTAGAACACTAGATTTCATGTCTTGAATACTGGATTTCATGTCTTGCTTTTCGTGTCGGGTGGGAGAATACTAGGAGGCATGTAGTTTACCCTTCCCCCTGTTCCTGTCTAATAGCTGTTGGTACGCGACTGTACCCTCAGTCGGATCTCGATTATTCCTGTTTAATAGCCGTCTACGACGGCCGGATTAGCCTTATAAACCCCTACATGCCAACTATGTATTCTAAATACACAAGTTCACACACATAGTTCTTGTCGTGTTGTAGTTCTTGTTGTCTTGTTACAGTTACAGATCCTGTCACATTCATTCATGTTTTACTCATATTCCTGGCTTATAGCAATTAACCATGTTTTACTTATAGCATTAATTCTCAGTTCATTTCACTACTTACTTATGCATATTCTCAACATGATGCTTAGTCAGTTATTTTCTACCTGTCATAAATATTTAGTTTAATCTTGTTGTGCATTGTGTACTTTGCTCCTTTCCTGACTGGATCCGTTGTTTAGGCGATGATGAGAACTTTGCCCCCACCTATTATGATCCCTATGAGGCAGCAGGTGATACAGTTGAGAAGCCGGTTCCCACTCAGGAGACTACCTTTGAGGAGTAGTAGCCAGTTAGCTAGTTTTTCCCTTTCAGCACAATACTCGGGTTTGTCCCCGATTTATCTTCTGGCTTTGTATTAACTGTGGATTTGGTTGACACAGATTAAATATTATGAAATCTTAACATTCTTATTCCTGTGATTATTCTTGCCTGTTTATTATTGTGGATGAGATAGATATTTAGTGATCCCAGAAAATGACCCAGACAGCGTACTACCGCCGACACTGCGGCGTATGCTGGACGTACCCACGTACTCGTGCCCGAATAACCGGGTGCGGGTCGTGACACTCTTATTTTGACTTATAAATACATTTTAGAAAAGGTTTCAGCTCCAAATTTCTAGAATTATTAATTATTTGGAGATGTTTTTTTAATCAAATATCCTATAGGAACTTATGAGTTCTTAATTTTAAAGACTTAATAGCCATTGAATTGCATATATCTCTTCCTTTGATTTTTTTTAAAGACCTAAATTATTTTAGTAAAGGCCCTAAATGCAAAAAATTATGCCACATGTCATAACCACATTGCAAGTTCCTATTTGAGTTTCTGTAGTCGTGCTCTTTTTTTAACTCTCTTTTTTCATGTACATATCTTAATCTGAAAAACTTTTATGATGAGTATATATATATATATATATATATATATATATATATATATATATATATATATATATATATATACATTAAAAAAATTTGATGCGCAGAAAATATTTTTAAATAAATTAACTAAAACGAAATAATTTGTCAAAAAATTGAAATCACGAAAGCTTTCGCCATCTCTGATGGCAAAAATATGAAATAATAATATTTTTTATATTTGTCAAATTTTCGTCAACTGGGTTGGCGAAAATTTGAGTTTGCCAAATTTTTGCCAACCAAGTTGGAGAAAATCTGACAATGATTTTTTTTTAGGTTTTTTTTTTTTTTTTTTTGACAGTTGGGTTTGATTTTTTTTTTTTTTTTTATAAATAATTAACCAATAGATTTTCTAATGACAATTTAAAATTAACTAAAATATTTTTTCAAATATTAGATACCACATCTATTATCATTCAAAATATAATTTTAGAAATAGCAACCGTTTGATTATTATCTATACTAATTTGTTATTATGTATACTAATATAATTTTGAAAATATAATTATTATCTATAGTAATTTGTTATTATCTAACTAAACACATATTCAAAATTTAAAATATATATTTATGAGAAATCATAATTAAAATAGATATCACAATTTAACAAATAATAAACTAATTATTTATTATGTATATAATTAATTATTTTAAATAATTTGTGTGTACAAATAAAAAAAATATCTTTTAGTGATATAAAAGAAAAATATAATATTGATAATAATATTAATCAATAGATTTTGTTATCATTCATATTAGTACAGATAATAACAAATTAGTATAGATAATAAAAAAATCGAAAATAAAATTACCGAAAGTAAAATTTGGAGGTCGAAACATCATTTTTTTTATTCTAAAAATTTTCGAAGTCCGTCAAACTGTGAAACGGTTTATCCCGTTGTTCTTTTCGATACAGTCATTTTGACACAAACTGGACCTTGTTTCGATCTCTCAGTCAAAAGTTATGATACTTTAAAGTTTTAAATTTTATATTTTTGTCTATAACATGTGCGTCTTGCTTCGGATGAAAATTCTTTCTACACGAATTGTGTTACTCTCGTCGAAAACATACAAATCGATCAATTGTTTGACGAAAAATGATTTCCAAACATATAGTTATGGTCGCTCGAAGTCAGCTCGACGGCAAACGTAATATTCTTACGGCATAATTTTTTTTTTTTTGTTCAATGATAACATATTTTATTTTTGATGTTAAATTTTTTTTTCTGATTTATTTACAAAAAAATATTTTTATAACAACTTTTTTTTTAAAAATAACTAAACCTAAATAAAACTAAACAAAAGCAAATTTTTTTTAAAAGAAAAAAAACAAACCATAAAAAAAAAAACAAATCCAATTATCCAAAAAAAAATTCAACAAAAAAAGAACATAAAAAATCAAACCAAAAGAAAAAAAGAAAAAAAAACTAATGTAAGATTTGGCGAAAATTTGACAAAGCCAAATTTAAAAAAAAAAAATCAGATTTTCGCCACCAGAGATGGCAAAACCTTTCGTGATTTCAAAATTTTAAAAATTTGTTATATATATATATATATTGATAAACGAGATATGAGCCATAGTACTCATATTCATATATGAGTCATGCGCATATGGACCAATAGGAATAGACTCCTAAATGTCATGTACATCCATGTGCACTAGTTGTCACACCCCAGTCCCAAAATACGTAGGACTAGGAATACGTAACACGCCCAGCCGTATTTATACGAACTCCAATATATGGAAACCATATACACACGTACGCTGTTCATGAATATACAATTCACCAGTGGTAATATACTGTTACAACAAGTCACACACAATCTATATCTCATCCACAGCACACATAATAAGTAGGAATAAAGAGCTGAATAATTACTGAATATCAATGATAAGTATTTAGTCTTATAGTCGGGTGGAAACAAATCTACTACAAAACGACTATACTGAAGTAGCAATAAAATCTCTAAAACAGCGGCAATAAAATCACAGATACTCCGAAGGTAAGACCTCCTCAGTCTGGTAAGTAGTGTCCGGTCCAGGTCCGTACTCCTGCGGGTACTCCTGCTCGTCCATAACTGGAAAAAGACCATGTCCTCAGAGGAACATAACAAGATACATAGAAACATGCCATAAAGTAAATACTGAATAAATAAAAGGGTTGTGCTAACCATCTAAGTGAATGCAATTTGAGGATAACTTTGGTACGTATGGGTAGGCGTAGGCATATCGTCCAACGTCCATCATTCCGAAGAATGAGGTCTCTGTATATATATAACGTCCAACACTCTAAGGGACGTGGTATCTGCAGTAATATATACGTCCGTACCACTCCGAAGAGTGGGGTATATGCAATAAAGGAGGTGGGTATCCCATACGCCTACTAGTCGTCCTCCCCGCCCAATGTAAATGTACAAGTCGCGAACACGACGTGAACATCTCGTACTAGAATGCAAGTCTCTATAGAAATAAAAACTAAGCTAAATACCGTTACACATGTTGCTCACACCGATGGCCAGTCGAGTATGAGGCACGCGTCCCTACATGAACTCACTCTGTGACGTAAAATGATACGTGTCAAGGCCTGGGGAGCCATACCGATAACTCCACAACTTTAGGTGGGTCTACTAGCCACTAGGTCAAACATCAGATCTTAACGTCAATGTATTCGTTGACTGCACCCGAGTCTCTCTCGGACGCGCTCAGTTATATAAAATAAATATGCAACAATTAATTCAGAATTTAAATAGTACAACAAGGCAAGGTATACTTGCCAAGTCAGAGATCCATATAGTGCAAGCGTCTACAACAGTATTAAGTTGAAAGAGTGAGGTTTCGGGTTTTGGGGTGTATTGCATGGATATATATAGAGAATAAGAGGCGGTGGAGAAACTTAGTGTTTAAGAAAACTAAAACTACTGCCGCTGCTGTTTCTTTCTTTTCATTGGTTTTGGTTTCGGTTGAGGGGTGTTTAGTAATATTAGTGTTAAGGAGTGGTGGAATGAGAAGCTTACACGCGTGGGAAAGCAAAGTAAAATTGGGTTTTGCTTCTGCTGCTGATATTTTCTTCACCTAATGGGTTGGGGTTTGGGTTTTACGCGCGGAGAAGTATACGGGGGGGGGGGGGGGGGGGGGTGAAAGGAAGAGTTTACGCGGGGGGAGAAAAAGATAGGCGGTGGTTTTGTTACTGTTGCTGCTGTTTACGCGCGTAGAAGTATACGCGGGGTGATGGTTAACGGGTTGCGGGTTTGGGTTTTGGGTAGAGATCCAATAGAAATTTCTTTCTAATTAATTTTATATATATATATATATATATATATATATATATATATATATATATATATATATATATATACATAGAAAAATTCTGTAAATAATTTTAGTGCATATGGTAAAGCCAACAACTATCCAAAGGGTCTCCTACATGAAATAAATTAGGAAAAATTTATAAAGGCTCCATAAATCCTCTAAATGCTCAAACACCTCTAAATAAAATCAAATAAAATCTATTCTCTCTATTTAGCTCATAACTATAGGTTAAAATAATTTAATAAAAATAATTAATACGGTTTTCAGAATTTGGGGTTTTACATTCTACCAAACTTATAAAAATTTCGTCCTCGAAATTAAAACTAAGCCATGGTAGAGAGTCAAGGATGGCATAAGGTATAAATTAACAAAGTAATTTCACACATTGGTCTACGAATAGGTTCGGAAAACGCTTGCGCATGTCGTCCTCGCGCTCGTAAGTAAATTCTCCTGGCGCGTCCTGCTTCCATGCCACGCGAACCATAGAAATAGACCGGTTTCTCAATACTTTCTCTCAATGATCAAGGATTCCCACGGGTTGCTCCTGATATGACAAGCTCGGCCCAATGGTGATTTTCGAATGGTCGAGATCATGACTATTGTCTGTCATATTTTGTCTGAGTTGCGACACATGGAATACATCATGTACTTCCTCAAGTGAAGGTAGTAGCGCAAATCGATATGCTACTTCTCCCACTCTTTTTAGTACGATAAATGGTCCAATATACCTTGGACCCAATTTGCCGCGTCCTCCGAATCAAATGGTGCCTCTGGTGGGTGAATAGAATATATCGAACTAGGAGCCTCGGTCATCAGCTCCTGTCGAATCTCTCCATTTGGTACATAAGACGATCACCACATCGTAATGTCCCATCTGCTCCGGGTAAAATTACTTCGATGCCAAGTTCTTGCAAGTCCTCCAATAATTCTCTGTGCTGTCAAGAAATAAATTGCTGGCCTCCGGCTTAACGCTTCTGCTATAACGTTAGCCTTGCCTGGGTGATAGTGTAGCTCTATCTCGAAATCTTTCATCAATTCAAGCTGTCGGCGTTGCCTCCTATTTAACTCCTCCTACGTGAAGACGTACTTGAGGCTTTTGTGGTCTGCATAGATTTCCACTCATTTTCCATATAAGTAATGTCTCCATAGCTTTTAGAGCAAGTACAACGGCTGCACATTCCAAGTCATGAGTTGGATAATTCTTCTCATGCACTCGTAACTTTCTAGATGCATATGTAATCACCTTGCCATGCTGCATCAATACACATCCTAAGCCTTTTCCTGATCTTGATGGAATAGTTTAATACTGGTGCTGTGGTCAGTCGCTTCTTCAATTCCTCGAAAGCGTGTTGACCTTGGCGGTCCATACGAATTCTTGATCCTTACATGTCAACCTAGTCATAGATGCTGCTATCTATTCAGGAGTCAGTCAATTGTCCATCCAGGTGAAATCCATTTAGACCCCTGATAGCAACATGATACATTCTTCATTCAAAATACTTGAGTTCTGAACTTGACCAAAGTTATGAGACAAACATTTTCATGCTGCCATAGTGATGCATGTATCAGGCAAGTAATAAAATAAAATGTAGGTAGGTAGTGAAGTCTTTCTAACGGTAGCACAGTTTTAAACTGAAATCAACTCTAATAATAGAGTTTGGTAACTTTACAAGAAACAAACAGAAAATGGCTACAGAAACAATATATTTTTCGTACTTATACTAAGCACGAGTTTTCGTCTTTCCGAAATAAGGGAAGACGGAAGACAATAATCAAGAGTTTAAAAGAGGAGGTATTAGATTAGAAGTGTGGGGATCAAGGCGTTTAAAGAATTCAATGGGAATTTATTAAGACAGTTGTGGATTAAAATCTTATTTTGGTAATTCCTATTCACATACTCGTATCAGTATAGTTATGTAACTGATATGATACATTTAGACATATCTAGAGGGTAAGTACATTTGTCTACTAATCACTATATATCTCTATATACGTAGAGTAGTATTGCGAAGGACGAACCAAGCGCACTATGGTTGATCAGACCGTAATACACTGATTCTGAAATATATTAATGTATGCATCCACTAATACATATATCATGAACAAGCTTGATAAAAGACTGAGCTTGCAAAACTAGGCTGTAATAACAACATAAGTCAAGGTAGTTCAGAAAATATAAATACGCTAGATTATGATGAGGGATGTTTACAAATTAATTCAAGTTCACAAAGAAGATAAGACTCATCCAGTCTCTACAGTTATCATACTAACTCCTTATCTAAGTTGCTAGTTTAACCAAATAGGGTTTGGCCTCCAAGTTCTTACAGTCTAAATAAACGCTATTGTCTTATGCCAGCATATAGTAGGTGTCATTCGGTTATACTTCATCAATGGGTCACAAAGACTATGTGATACTAGGTTGTGAGGTATACTACCAAACTTATAAAATAATCTAATACTGTGACAGTCTTACAGGAAATCTATAAAATAATCTTGCACTTACAAATAAAGTAGGAACTCTTATTAGGGTACACAATGAAAAGATCTTGGTATTCATTAAGGTCTCCTATTGCATTATATAGGTAATTGTAAACCCCCTCACCCAAAATAGGTATTTTGTGTGTATTTTATATTATTATATTTATTATAGATTATTTTAAATATTGAATTACTTTAGAGTATTCTCTTAGTTAATTAGAAAATAATTTTTTTAGTATATTTACTTATATAAATATTTATTTAGAATTATTTTTAGGCTATTTTAGATTATTGGGATTTTTCCATAATTTTTAGTTAATTAAAAACTACTAACAATAATTTTCTAGGACTTTGAAGAATTTATTTTATGTACAAACTTAATTAAAAATATCCCAAAATTTTATTTTAGGTTCTAAATAGTCAAATATATTTTCTAGAATTTTCTGGGAATTTTCTAAATATTTTAGTATTTATTGGGAGTTATTTAGGCTAATAACTAATTTTTAGGACTTGTACAATTTATTGTGCAATCTCAGGAATATAGAATGGACCCATGTTATTTTCTAGGATTTATAATATTATTATATATTTTCTGGAATTATTTTAGAATTTTTGGAATAATTTTAGTATTTATTTTTAGTTATATGGGTAAAACTAATGTTTAGAGCTTCTCCTAATTATAGTAGGAAATCTATGAATATAAAATTATCCCAAATATTTTTCTAGAGTTTTTAAATTCAAAATATATTTTTTTGTAATTTTTCCAGATTTTTATGATTATTTTTAATATTTATTTTGAGTTATTTAGATTTAAAATGACTTAAATAATGTTTTGATAAAGGCAAATCAAAAACAAATAATATAACAAAAACCATCCAATCAGATTCTGACATGTGTCAGCCTATAAATATCCTTTCAGCCGCAGGTACATCCCTATATATATATATTATTATAACCCTAATTATCCCATTATTTTAGAGAGAGAGATTTTGGAGAATTGCCATCTAGGGTTCCTTCATCTTCCACAAGCCATTGTGCATAGCTCCGGACTCCAAACGAGGCCTAGTTTCTTGCGTTAGAAAGATATTGAGATTAGATTTCTAATTATATAAATTGTTTTACGAAATTATGAGTATTAAATTCTGGAAAATTCGTAGAGCACAGCATGTCCGAAAATAGACGTGTTTCAATGTTTTCGCGATTTCGGGAGAACCAGGAATCAGAATCATGAACCATTTAAAGTTTCGGAAAGCTAATGTCTAGATAATTGACATATGTTTTTCCCAGAATTTAATTTGAAGTATTTATATACTGTTAATTCTGTAGAACTTCTAGGTTAGAATTTAACCATCGGTGCACAATACAAAAATTTGTATGTGCCATAATTCCCAAACGAATTTAAATTCGGACGAGACGTAAATTCCAGCATGTTTTTGACGCTGAAACCTACAGGAAATCATGCATAAAAGTTGAGTTTGTGTCGGTTGACTTTTCGGTCAACAGATCGCCTCGATTTGCGTGTCATGAGTCTCGAGTTGATAAAATTCAGTTTCTTTGGACAAAATTTAGGAATTAACATAAAAATCAGAATAATAAGATTAAAATAGGATTTTAGAGTAATTATTCCAGAATTAAATAAATTAAAATAAATTATCTTTTGACGTGATAAATTTGTAATACATAGGCTATTTGGACTGTGACTTGGACTCTGATTCATACCAGCAGCAGGACCCCAGGCAAGATACCTTGCCAAATTATTACAGTCCTTTTACATGCTATTTATATTTCTTTATATTTATTGTATTTCTGTTTATTCTTGCATGTGTAGTTTTCTTTCAGTCATTACTATGTATTAGATATGTTGACACACACATGGCACTTAGTATCATAGAGGACAATCATTAGGCGTATGGGCTTTTAACCACTCCGGTAAACCGTAGTATATAGCTCGCACTACGGGCGTGTGTCGCGCTGGTCGCTACCCCCACGGTATGTCAATTTCTGGAGTCTCGCTGGTCGCTACCCCCGCGGTATGTCGATTTCTGATGTCCATTGACGTGTGTGTGAGTTGTGAGGTAGATCGAGTAGCCTACCCTTGCCCATACGTCAAAAATTTGTCCTCATTTGCATTCATATAGATTATCCTGTACAGCGTACTTATCTATTTTCAAATATGATGCATGTTTACTGTATTCAAATTGGCTCGTATTTTCTGTATCTTGTTACGTCCCTCTGAGGACCTGGTCCTCTGCCAGGTGTATCTGTTCTTGAGTATTTGCAGGAGCGTAGATTTGGATGGTTACATAGGTTTCGAGGATGTCTTCTCTTCGAGCCATGATTGATAGCTGGTATTCTTATATAGTATTTATTGTGTTGTACTCATATTGTAGTTGCTCTTATATTCGAGTTGGTAGTGGATTTGTTTCCATCCAACTATCATCTTTGGATACTTCTTATTGAGATCTAGTTATATGGATGTTGGTTATTTATTTATATTGATTTTTGTGGATGAGATTTAGATTGTACCCTGTGACTTGTGATAGATTTTATACCACTTGTGGATTTGATATTCATATTACAACGTACGTATGGGTTATGGTTTCCATATATTGGAGTTGCCATATCCATGCGGCTGGCATGCTTACATGTTCCTAGTCCTACGTATTTTGGGACTGGGGCGTGACAGTAATGGTCATCTGGTCATCTCAAGTCTTAGTTATGGTGCTTATAGAACAAGTGTCAATATTGAGAATAGAAGGGTTACTGGCTCTTAAGTGAAATAGAATATAACTTGTATCGAGTTATGGATACAAATTACGAGATCTATGACTAAAGGATAATGATCACAGTCTAAATGAACAACTCAGCTGTCAGGTTCTAACTACTAAGCACAAAATTAAAATTCAAGATTACAACTATAATCTTAGCATAGAATAGAATCACTTGGTCTATAGTTAGGAGTGTTAGGTGGCACGAGTTGAAAGAAGAACATAATTTAGTCGTCACACAATAGCGAGTGCTAAAGGTTCAGAGGAACAAGTCATAAAGATAGAAAGATTCTAGATAATGTCATGGTTTCTTGAGAAAATGTTGTAAAACCCCTATTTCTAAAAACTGTATTTATTATTTTTATTAATTAATAATTTAATTATGGTAATTATGAGCTAAATAGGAGAAATAGATTTTTAATAATTTTTATGTTAGGTGTTCGGGCACTTAGATGACTTGTGGGACCATCAGGAATTTTTCAGAATTTATTCCATGTAGGAGACCCCTTGAGCTGTTGCTAGCCTAACGATGTGCAATACCCTAATCTATAAATTTTCTTATGTGTGAATATATATATATATATATATGTATATATATATATATTTAAAGAAAGAAAGGAAAAGAAAAGATAATAGTAATAATATAATAATAATAATATTAATAATATACTACTTAGTATACTATTCCCTCCTTAGCAAAATTCTGCTGAGCCGCCCACTTATGACCCCTCCAACAAACTCGTTGGCTTACTGCAAGATAGCTTTGCTTTTCCCATTCTTTAGTTACCTGCATTGACCGCCTCCTTTAATAACTATCCAGGCCCGAGACTCCCATTCAGCGGCCAACCATCCAACCGCTCAGCCTCTCTCTTAATATATATATTTTATATATATATATATATATATATATATATATATATATATATATATATATATATATATATATATATATATATATATATATATATATAGTTAGCTCTCAAACCCTAACCTAAAACTCCAGACTTCCTCTTCCCATCTAGAGCCGTCACCGCAGCCAGAAAAGCCCCGCCAAGCCATCCAACCATCCCGTCGACGCCGACCTCGCGAACTGCAGTTTCCCACTCGAGGTGCCTCCGCTCCGGCGTGATTTTCCGTCGACTCGCTTGACCAAACGCTATTCCATTTTCATAGGTATGATCATCCCTTAACCCTCTTCCATACTTGTTTTATAGTCAACCTCGGAAAACGTGTGCCCCTAGGTGAAAAATAGCGCCCAAGTTGGGCGAGCAGACAGAATTCTGAAATCGCAGAATTCCAGAATGACCACCCATATTGCCGAGTTCGTATCTCCTACCACAGAGATCCAAATTCGGTGATTCTTTTTGATACCTGTAGAATTCCTGACCTAGTTTATTTTCTGTTAAATAACCCTATGCTATTAGTTGCTATGGACATAATTATATTCGTCACAAAACTGTGCGCACCCACTTTTTCCAGATTTCCAAAAGTTGGAAAACGGAGCGCGCCCCGCCAAACGGGACCGCCCCGTCGTGTGCCAAGTGTACTGAATGGTGCACGCAGCATAACTGGACACGTGAAAATTTGTGGGGACTGATTCGGACGCGTGTGCGCGCCGGAATCAGGCCGTATCCTCGGACACACCCCGTGTCGCAGCTTTTGTGGAAGTCGCACGTATTTTGTGCACGCTTGTCAGATTACGACGAAACTTGCGCCACTGGACTCGTGGTAACGCGCTGGTCCTGTGACCCAATTTTCACACATTTCTGAGACGGTTGACCAGATCGCCAATTGGCGGGCCCCACAGTTGACTTTTTGGACAAAATCGTGTACGGCTCATCGGAATCCACATTTGGACATACCGTTGGGTTCGTATTGACATTTAGAGTTGTTTGACCTATAGTTTGTCCCATTTAGAGACTGTTACCCTTGGCACACTTTTCGGTACAAAGTGGGCTACATGTGGACCCCACTTTTACTCGAAATTACCATTTTGCCCCTGTGTCCAAATTGGACGAAAGGGATGTGCTTTTTAGCTATTTTGCTCATTCTGGAAACGTTGATGATGTTTATTTCAGTATCCGGAGACGTTCATTCTGAGGCCGTAGTTTCTGACTCTTGGTGTTGACATTGGGACACTACATTTTGCAGCTTCTTGCCAGGCAAGATACCTTGCCAAATTGGTTACAGTGCTTTGCATGCTATTTATATTTCCGTTTATTTATTTCATTTCTGTATAGTTCTTGCATGTGTAGTTTTCCTTTCAGTCATTACTATATATTAGATATGTTGACACACACATGGCACTTAGTATCATAGAGGACAATCATTAGGCGTATGGGCTTTAACCACTCTGGTAACACCGTAGTCACTAGCACGCACTATGGTGGGTCGTGTCCGATGGTCGCTACCCCCGAGGTATGTCGATTGATGGAGTCCGAGGGTCGCTACCCCCGAGGTATGTCGGCTGATGATGTTCATGGACGAGCGTGAGGTTGTGAGGATTAGATCGAGTAGCCTACCCTTGCCCATACGTCGAAAAGTTGTCCTCATTTGCATTTCATATAGATGGTCTTGTACAGCGTACTTATTTATTTTTAAATTATATGCATGTTTACTGTATTCAAGTTGTCTCGTATTTTTTGTATCTTGTTACGTCCCTCTGAGGACCTGGTCCTCTGCCAGGTGTATCTGCTCTTGAGTATTTGCAGGAGTACGAGCCTGGACCTGACGCATTCCTTTCTGCCGAGGAGGTCTTACCTTCTGAGCATCGTTGATTATCTAGCGATGGATCCTTTTAGCTGATACACTTCTGTTTTCACATTATTTTATATTGGAGATTTTATACTCCTCTCTCATTTTAGTTTTGGATATAGTCATTGGTAGTGGATTTGTCTCCACCCGACTATTGTTTTCTGGATATTTCAGACTCCTTATTCTAGTTTAGTATTTCTTTTCTATGACTTGTTGCGTGGATGAGATTAGCATATCTGTGACTTGTGACATTATATATACCACATGTGAGTTTATATTCATATTACAGCGTAAGTATGGGTTATAATTTCCATATATTGGAGTTGCCATATCCATGCGGCTGGCATGCTTACGTGTCCTAGTCGTACGTATTTTGGGACTGGGGCGTGACAAATGTGTTTGCTAATCTCTGTGTTGGAGGTATGATTAAGAGAAATGTTCTAGTTATTCCTCTTGGCTTCTTAAGATATTGTTTTGCTAATATCAAGTCAAGAAGCTAAAGTTTGTAATACTCTAGTACTATCTCATCCTGAAAAGCTAGGTTAGTCCTAATATTCAACCTTGGATTTCTATTGGTTGAACTAGGATCAAACATTATGGCCAAACTTCTAACTAACTCTAGTAGTGTCTATACTACTCTCAAGTCATCCCTAATTATCAAGGGATAATGGTCAATCTATCTAGAGGTAAGGGTGTTGTGGTTCATTAAATACTCTAATTCAGTGATATGTCAACATTCTAGTTGTACTCTTAATAGGAAGGTTACCCTACCTATCATTTAACAACAGGGAGTTGTCCGCGTAAAGCAGGGAAGCGTAAAGTAGAGCTTCCAGGCTGTTGGCGTAAAACAGAGTGTCAAGGTAGTATGGCGTAAAGTAGGGTTTCAGAACTGTCTGCGTAAAAATACAGATTCTGAGCTGTCTGGCGTAAAGTAGGGGTTTCAAAGCTGCCTGGGTAAAAGTCTGCGTAAGAGTTTCCGTGCGTAAAGTCTGCATGAAGAGTCTGCGCGTAAAAATTCTGTGTGTAAAGAATATGTGCGTAAAAGATCGCTATACTTCCTGCGTAAAGTTTGTGTAAAAGGGTGCTGCGTAAAGTCTAAGTAAAAGTCTGTCTGCATAAAGTTTGTAAAAAGTTTTGCGCGTAAAATCTGCCCGCGTAAAATCTAGCATACGTTGCAGCGTAAAGTATGTCTTCGTAACATCTACATAAAGGTTTCATGTGTAAGGTCTGCGTAAGAAGTCTCCTACGTAAAGTCTGTTATATGTTTTACAGCGTAAAGTTGTACGAGGAACTCTTTGTATTTTTCTCAGATGAATTTGCCAAACAAATCAGTGAACCTTACATCTGACAAAAGTACCACACGATAATCGAGAGGATGGCTGTGATGATGAATTTGCACAGAGACCCAGGTTGTCATTTAAGGACACATTTGATACACCGCTCAAAGGAAAAATTGAGTCTTCTGGATACGCTGCCTATTCTTCATTTGACGGAAATGAGCTTTTACACTTAAGTCCGAAATGAGTTTTTACGCTCAAGACAGAAATGAGTTTTTACGCTCAAGATAAGACAAAATTAGACGCCACGTCAAAAGTTGTTCCTTGCACAGGGCTCTAGGCATATCTCTATATTTAATGCATGAGATTTGGTCATGGCTGGGGAAAGCTAAAGCTGTAACAAATACGCTCACATCCCCATCCTTGCAGTTTACGCCTAATCGGCTACTCTACGCTGGTTATCTTTTTATTCAGGAATCATCCAGTTTACGCTGGGGTAGTTACCTACGTGGCTTGCATGATATGATCTTAAAAAGGGATTCGTGTCATACGCAGTTGTCATAGTCGTGGCGTAAAGTAGACAATCTTCTGTATAGTTTGGCTTTTACGCCAACAAATTGGTTATTCTACATAAATAGAGGTCCCTGGTCTCAGCGTAAAGGGTTCCTGGCGTAAAACTTTGTTTTATCCAAACATAGGATGGTTGAAGGGAAGAATGAGGTTTCAGTTAAGCATGGATGAGATCCTTATACTCTATTCCTATACGCAGGCTTGTTTGGTACAGTTACGTAACCAAGACAATATATTCTGACCTGCATGGGCCACCACTAAAAATATGTCACGCCCCAGTCCCAAAATACGTAGGACTAGAAATACGTAACACGCCCAGCCGTATTTATACGAACTCCAATATATGGAAACCGTATACACATGTACGATGTTCATGAATATACAATTCACCAGTGGTAATATACTGTTACAATAAGTCACACACAATCTATATCTCATCCACAGCACACATAATAAGTAGGAATAAAATGCTGAATAATTACTGAATATCAATGATGAGTATTTAGTCTGATAGTCGGGTGGAAAAAAATCCACTACAAAACGACTATACTGAAGTAGCAATAAAATCTCTAAAACAGCGGCAATAAAATCATATATACTCCGAAGGTAAGACCTCCTCAGTCTGGTAAGTAGTGTCCGGTCCAGGTCCGTACTCTTGCGGGTACTCCTGCTCGTCCATAACTGGAAAGGGACCATGTCCTCAGAGGGACATAACAAGATACATAGAAACATGCCATAAAGTAAATACTGAATAAATAAAAGGGGTGTGCTAACCATCTAAGTGAATGCAATTTGAGGATAACTTTGGTACGTATGGGTAAGCGTAGGCATATCGTCCAACGTCCTCTAGAGTGTGGTATCTGCAACGTCCATCATTCCGAAGAATGAGGTATCTGTATATATATAACATCCAACACTCTAAGGGACGTGGTATCTGCAATAATATATACGTCTGTACCACTCCGAAGAGTGGGGTATCTACAATAAAGGAGGTGGGTGTCCCATACGCCTACTAGTCGTCCTCCCCGCCCAATATAAATGTACAAGTCACGAACACGACGTGAACATCTCGTACTAGAATGCAAGTCTCTATAGAAATAAAAACTAAGCTAAATACCGTTACACGTGTTGCTCACACCGATGGCCAGTCGAGTATGAGACACGCGTCCCTACATGAACTCACTCTGTGACGTGAAATGATACGTGTCAAGGCCTGGGGAGCCATACCGATAACTCCACAACTTTAGGTGGGTCTACTATCCACTAGGTCAAACACCAGATCTTAACGTCAACGCATTCGATGACCGCACCCGAGTCTCTCTCGGACGCGCACAGTTATATAAAATAAACATGCAACAATTAATTCAGAATTTAAATAGTACAACAAGGCAAGGTATACTTGCCAAGTAAGAGATCCGTATAGTGTAAGCGTCTACAACAATATTAAGTTGAAGGAGTGAGGTTTCGAATTTTGGGGTGTATTGCATGGATATATATAGAGAATAAGAGGCGGTGGAGAAACTTAGTGTTTAAGAAAACTAAAACTACTGCCGCTGCTGTTTTTTTCTTTTCATTGGTTTTGGTTTCGGTTGAGGGGTGTTTAGTAATATTAGTGTTAAGGAGCGGTGGAATGAGAAGCATACACGCGTGGGAAAGCAAAGCAAAATAAAATTGGATTTTGCTTCTGCTGCTGATATTTTCTTCACCTAATGGGTTGGGGTTTGGGTTTTACGGGCGGAGAAGTATACCGGGTGGGGGGGGGGGTGAAAGGAAGAGTTTACGCGGGGGAAGAAAAAGATAGGCGGTGGTTTTGTTACTGCTGCTGCTGTTTACGCGCGTAGAAGTATACGCGGGGTGATGGTATACGTGGGGTGATGGTTAACGGGTTGCGGGTTTGGGTTTTGGGTAGAGATCCAATAGGAATTTCTTTCTAATTATATATATATATATATATATATATACACACACACAGATCTATATATAGAAAAATTCTGTAAATAATTTTAGTGCATATAGTAAAGCCAACAACTGTCCAAAGGGTCTTCTACATGAAATAAATTAGGAAAAATTTATAAAGGCTCCATAAATCCTCTAAATGCTCAAACACCTCTAAATAAAATCAAATAAAATCTATTCTCTCTATTTAGCTTATAACTATAGGTTAAAATAATTTAATAAAAATAATTAATGCGGTTTTCAGAATTTGGGGTTTTACACTAGTACCCTATTATATTGGTCCACATTGCATAACTCATGTAGAAATATAAGCACTGTGGCTCATATCTCGTTTACCATATAGTGTGTTTGTATTAATTTTAAAATAAACTAGAGGTAAAATATATAAAATACACAACTTTCAAACGGCTCAAAAATGAGTTGTCTAAGCCGTATGTATATCATCAATTAATTATTTAAAAAAATTAATATTACATAAAAAAATATTGATTTTTTTAAATTTGTTATAAATAACAATACATGAATTCGAACTCAGCCAACCGGAAAGAATACCTCACACCTTAACCACATGAGTTAGAAGAGATGTTTGTTTATAATTAGATAATATTACGTAACTAACCGTTTTCAAGACTCTTTTTAAAAAGTAGAAATATATCCATAACTAATTATAATTAAAATATAATAAAATATATAACAAATTCTAACTAAAATAAAAAAAATTATATAATAAATCTTAATTTAAACATTTAAACAATTTTATATTAATATAAGAAGAAGAAAATTTATTATACGTGTAACGCACGTTAATTTCCTAATATATATAATGAGGCTTCAAAATGACTCAAAAGTGAGTCGTTTAAGCCGTATGTATATATATCATCAATTAATTTTAATTTTTTTTTAATATTACGTAAAAAATTATTGAAAATTTTAAAATATGTTATAAGTAAGACTACAGAGATTCGAATTCTACCAACCAAGGAGAATATCTCCCACCTTAACCACTTGAGTTATAAGTAATTTTTGTTTATAATTATATAATATTACGTAGCTAACCGTATTTAAGACTCTTTATGAAAAGTAGAAATATATCCATAACTAATTATAATTAAAATATAATTAAATATATAATAAATTCTAATTAAAAAGAAACATAATATATTTTAAATTAAATATATTTAAATATTGAAATAATTTTATATTAATATCATAAGAAAAAAATTATTTTACGTAAAACGTGCGTGAATTTACTTGTATATATAAGAATGGATCAAGATTCCTATATTTTTGTATCCCAAAACATCTTCATACATGATCACAACTGTTGTATCTTATTTAAGTCATATAATTTTAATTTTTGATTTGAACCATTCAAACCAACGGTTAAGATTAGATGACTTAAACAAAATCCAACGGTTATGATCAGAATTTTGATCTCTCCTCTCTCTCTATATATATATATTCCAATCTCTTCCCTTCCTTTCTTTCTCTCTCTCTCTCTCTCTCTCTCTCTCTCTCTCTATATATATATATATATATATATATATATATATATATATATATATAAACTATGAAAAGATGTGTGTGCGCGACTTCTAGGACATATAATAAAATTTTATTTTATGAAAAAAAAATATGAATTGTCTTGGAATGCTCCTTGGGATATTGTTACTGGGTCTAAGTTATTTAGGTGTCTACACTAACATATAAGGCTGACTAGACTCCTCGAGAAGTTATCTAGTTCTTTGTACTCATTTTTTATTTTATATGTTGAGGAAAATAGAAATGGAATTAGACAACAACAGCTCCAACAAGCAATCAAGTCACTTATTATCTCAAACTCTGCCAAGGAAGTGATGTTCGAAGTTTGAATCTATGTGTCCAGAAAAGACAATGCATTTCCTCAATGGGTTTATCAGCAATGATATACCTACAACCAAATGCTTACACTTTTTTTACAACCGTCACGTGATATTCATATGACGGCTACGTGGCGGTCGTTTATTGGATAAGAAGGGATATATAGAATCCGGTGTTTGTCACGTGACAAAAGTGCTACGTGACAGTCATTTATTGGAGGAGAGATGGAACCGAATATGACCCACATAATAGAGAAAAGATAGAGTTTTAAGTAGCTTGTAAGCATTCTATAGTAAACTTAGCATTTTCCATGGATTTATATGCCCTCAATGGGTTATGAGATCAGCTCCAGGTAGAGCGTTCTAAATTATAAATGGAGAATGATAGTATGAAATGGTCAACAATGCATACGAAGTACATCAAAAACTCGAAATGTGATTACAGTTGTATAATAAATAAGGGGGCTAGCTAGTAAACCATCAACTAATCATATTGACATAGTAACAATTATTGTATCTCAATTCATCTTGAATAAGAAGTAACAAGATTATCATATAAATTAGAAGCTAAAAGACGTCCCTAACGCTATGACATAAATATGAATGCAACTAGTATGTCAATAATAATAAAAATAGTAAAAGAGTCAATTGGTCATGACTATAAAACTAGTTGTCTAGTATAAATAATCATGTAGTTCCAAAGACTTTGAAACATGTGTCACATTTCAGAACCAGAATACTGGAGAGCGGGGATGGACAAAGCCCAGCTACGTACACCAGAGTACTCTATATCCCGAGATACGGTCACGACTGTCTAGACATGTGAGAGTTTACTCTACAATCCAACTGACATTCCTGGATCAAGAGTCCTAGTTGTCTCAATCTCAAGCAAGCAACAAGTTACAAGAAGTATAATCACCAAACATATAATAGTAAGGCATCCCAAACTATACATACATAGATGATCGTGAAGCTAGTTACCAAAATGAAGAACTAGCAGAGTGTAATATTACATGATTAGCTCTAGATGTAGTCTAGAATATGCTTTACATGTAGGCCCGCAGGCTAGAATGTCAAATACCAAAACACGAGCTAAACACGTGCTCGGTGGTTAAACGTCTCAAAAGTACAAGTACAAGATCAGGTGGGTGATGAAGAAAAAATTCACTCAAGTCCTCGGGTGTTCCTCGTGTTCACCATCTGGAGGCGGGATGTACGGGAGATCCTGCGTTGTTGCTCTAAAATCTGGCCATAAAAAATCAGTTGGGTCAGGCCTCAAAACAACAAACTACCACAAGGGAGCCAACTTAGAAACTAAAACCAGCATGCAAATATTTAATAGTATCATGAAATATAAATAAATGCAACAAAGAATTAAGCAGTTTAAGCAGTTCTGGAATTAGTAACGGGTACAGTTCATGATTAGTAGTTGGGTGATCCAAGACAAGACAAGACTAAAAAATATGCAATCACGACCAACCATGACCTACGGCTTACTACCATTAACTAACTAGGGTTATCACAATCCTGGTTACTAACAAATGTAGTTGAGATTCCATACAGCCACATGCCCTGCAGACTATCCGGGTTATCCAGACGTAAGAGTACATAACATAGATTAATTAAGTATATAATATTTTTTTGGTAAATTGTAACACTCGACGGTGTGTTATAAGTGTGCCCCTCTCGACGGAGAGCTACAAATCCATCAGGTGTCGCTGGGATACTGGGATTGCATGTAGCCAAAAGATCTCTCTAGATGCTTCTAGATAATTATTCTAGTTATTAACTTAGGCAAGTTATCAAGGATTCCTGACCATGGTGCTCAGAAATCTGCCTTAGACATGATGCAAGACTGGACGATAGCTTGACAAGTACAATCAGGACAGGAACAAGCAAGCAACCACGTGAGTTATCTTATCGGTTCAAGCATTTCAGTTCTGGAGATTCTAGCATGTCAGGAGTAGGCTATGTCGAGCCACTAACGGGTTTATCAGTACATGTCAAGTATCTAGAGTCAGGGGTTAAGTTCATTCAGTACAAGTCAGGTGCTGGAAGTTCTTATTTTAATAGTGATATTACATTCCATGTTCCGGTATTCCATGTTCTGGTAAGTGTAGCATCCAGGTTATAAGCAATTTAGAAATAACATGCATCATATGAATTTAACTAATTTGGCCAAGAACAAGGAGTAAATAATCCATAAGAGAACATATAACAAAGAAAAATATTGCTACTATAAGTTCTAGAAGTGTAAGAGATGAGCTGGCCGTAGGCAAGAAATAGGCCGCATGCAAGAAGCTGGCCGTATGCAGGAAGCTGGCCGCATTCAAGAAGCTAGCCACATGGATCATCGTAAGGTCCATTCCTCGGGACATGGGTTGAGTGACAAAAATAAATACAAGGCCAGAAAGGTAACAGATGTGACTAGCCAATAAAGCATGTTAGAGAAGTGACCGATGTGACTGGCCAATAAAGCGTGTCAGAGAAGTGACTGATGTGACTGGCCAATAAAGTGTGTCAGAGAAGAAAAGACAAATTCAGGGGAAATCATGCCAAGGAAGCGCTGAGTCATGCATTTGGAAATGGACGCATAGCTCGGGGCCGCATGAATTTTTTTAGCCGCATGCTCCTCTGGGCCGTATGGAATCAGAAACTTAGAGAAAAAAATTATTCAAGTTTCATGCATTTGGTCATGGGACGCATGTACAAATTCATACATGCGTCCAACAAGATGGTCGCATGCTGAGTTTGGAGCGAGGAGTCCAGACCACATGCAAAGCAGGCCGTATGGAGCTCCTTCTTCACAGAACAACAAGTTTCAATCATAAAAAAAGCTCCAAGTCCTGAAAATATGATTCTCCCTGAAATCCTCATTTCTAGTTCAAATCCAGAGAAGTAAAGTTCTAAACCACTTGAAATCAGATGCTCTCTCACATAGAATAACTAGTTTTGGAAAACAATAAGTTTTAAGAGATCAAAACCATAAAAATGTTAAGAACACATTAAACTAAAAATGTAGATCTAGTCGAACCATGCTATCAAAACCAAAAATTTCAAGAAGTAAACATGCATAGGAGTTCATAGAGCACAATATAGACCAATAAAATACAAGAAATTCACAATAAAGTAAAAGTACAAGTTCTCCATTATTGGCAAGATGTACTTGCCTAAAATCACCACTAACTACTACCACTACTACCAAGGAAAGGGGAGGGGGCCGGTCCTGGGCTGCTCTCGGCTAGGGAGGAGGAAAAAGGAAAGGAGAAGAAAATAAAAAAAGGAAAACGTGAAAGAATGGGGAAGAAAGAGAAAGAGAGGGGTTATATATCAAGGGTGGTTAATACTATGCACAAATCTAGAAATTATATGAGAGCATCTAGATAAATCCAGAAAAATATACGAGAAACAATATACAACAATAGCACACATATACAAGATATGAACATGATAAAAATACGCAATAGTGAGACGAGTCTCATAACTCTCACCTCCTTAGAAAAAATTATGTCCTCGAAATTTTAATAAGGCACATGATCTAGCAAGAAGACTATATGAATCAGGCAATAAAACAAGCATCATGGTACGGGTGTCAATCACAAGCTTTGAGCTATCTAGAATAAGGCAAGCATGCACAAGAAAAGATCAGGGTACGAGATATACGGACAAGTATACCTCACGAGTCAAACATATACGGGTATCGAGCTCGGATATCATCCTCGCGCTCCCAAGTTGACTCACCCAGTGAGTGATGCCCCCAAGCAACTCGGACTAAACGAATGGTCTGGTTCTTGAGAATTTTCTCTCTCGAGTCAAAAATGGATACATGCCTCTCCTCATATGAAAGTTCGGTACCAACAATCAATTTTGAATGATCTAGGACATGGCTTGTATCTGGTATATACCGTCGTAGCTGGGATATATAAAAAATATTATGTATCTAAAGAAGCGACGGCGGAATAGCAAGACGATAGAAAACATCTCCTACTCGCTCAAGAATATCGAACTGACCTATGTACCGTGAACTAAGATTTTCCCGTACACTAAATTTGATGACTTTGTGGGTAGACAAAATTTGAATGAATATATGATCGCCGACAGAAAACTCAAGAGGTCGTCGATGCGAATCGGCCCAATGACGCTGGCGATCTTGTGCTACTTGTAGATGCTTCCAGACTTGCTTAACTACTTTAATTGTCTGGACTATAATCTCGGGATAAAGCAATTGCCTTTCATCAATATCATCCCAAGCTATAAGGGATATGCACTTCCTACCATACAGTGCCTCGAAGGGTGCCATCTGGATACAGGCCTGGAAACTGTTATTATAGGAGAACTCTACCAGGTGTAAGTGATCCTCCCACGAACCACCAAAGTCAAGGGTACATGAATGAAGCATATCTTCTAGAGTCTGGATGGTTCGCTCCGACTGACCGTATGTCTGGGGATGATAAGCCGTACTGAACTTCAGGCTGGTATCTAAACTCTTTTGAAGACTCTGCCAAAAGTGAGAAGTAAATCTTGAATCTCTATCAGAGACTATGCTGACTGGCACTCCATGTAGTTTAACAATCTGTCTCATGTATATCTCGGCTAACTGTTATATGGACTGGCCAACCCTGAAAGGAAGAAAGTGTGCTACTTTCGTGAGTCGGTCCACTATTACCCAGATAGTATCCCTGCCAGCTGGGGACATAGGTAGACCTGTCACAAAATCTATAGTAATATGCTCCCACTTTTACTCCGGGATTGGTAAAGGTTGAAGAGGTCCTTCTGGTCTCTGATGCTCAGTCTTAACTTGTTTGCATACAAAACATTGAGAAACAAATCGCGCTATCTCACGCTTCATTCCATTCCACCAGAAATGCTGACAAATGTCTCTGTACATATCGGTTCCTCCGGGATGCACTGAATATAACGAACTATGGGCCTCCGACATAATCTTACGACGAAGGTCTCCGTTAGGTACACAATGATGATTCCCAAAACGGAGAGTTCCGTCACAGGGAATAAAAAGTTCGGGTCTATACCCTGCCTCACACTCTGCTCTTAGTCGCTGAAGCTTGGCATCTGCTGACTGTGCTACCTTGATTCTTTCTACTATACTGGACTGAACTTGCAGACCTTCCATCAATGATGTGTTGCCAGGCAATACTACTTCTATGCCCATCTCTTGAAGTTCTTCTAAAATCTCGCGCTGCCCTATGAGAAAATAAGCTCCTGCTCTCTCGCTCAAGGCATCCGCTACCACGTTGGCCTTCCCAGGATGATATTGAATGTCAAGATCATAGTTTTTCATCAACTCCAGCCATCTACTTTGCCTCATGTTAAGATCCTTCTGGGTAAAGATATACTTCAAACCCTTGTGATCGGTATAAATCTCTACTCGATCTCCATATAAGTAATGTCTCCAAATTTTGATTGCGAAAACAACTGCCGCTAACTCCAAGTCGTGCATCGGATAATTTCTTCCATGATCCCGAAGCAGCCGGGACGCATAAGCTATAACCTTGTTGTCACGCCCAGATTTTCAAAATACGAAAATCGAATGCAATAATATATCTCCAGGCTACGCACCTGTACAATATTTTTGGTATCATACCTGCGATTATCGCCTGTAAGTTCTAGGATAAGTACAGGACAATAAGGCGTGTCACCCTCACATTTTTAACTAAGGGTAGTTTGGTAATTGTCAATGGATATAATTATTTTAGGCTTATTATAATTAATATTTGTGCATGCATGATTTATTTATTTATTGTAATATTAATTATTGCTAATTGTATATTGTTGTGGACTTGTGTAGTGGACCTAACCCAATTATTAAAATGCATGAAACAAACTTTTAGATGAGTTAGATTTAAGCCCATGAAATAGGCCCATAGATTAGGAGGTTTGATTAATTAGTGAAACCATAAGACTAGAACCTTCCCTCCCAAATTATTTCTTTATGAGAGGCCCCAAGGGGTATTTGGGACATTATACATTGCTTGGAGATGGGTTTACGACCAGCCATAATTAGGAGGAGAGAGAGTGCTCTCATTTTATTTTTTTCCTAAATTTCTAGATATATATTTCCCTCTTCCAATTTCCTTCCATTTCCTCATCAATTCTATATTATTTTTTCATAAATTTCTTTCTAAATTTATCATTTAGGCCTCTACATCAACGATCTATAAGAAGGAAGCAAGGAGCAAGGAGGAGGAGGCCAAGATCTACAAGAAGAGGATCAATTTGGCAATTGGGGACTTTTCATTGGGAATCCATCTCCCAATAGGTACAATTCAGTTTTTTTCTTTCTATTAGACTCTAGATCTGAGATTTTACCATGAGAAACTAACCCACATGCATAGGCTACCCATAGGATTTGGTTTTGGGTCAATTGGAGACCTACGGTGGAAGTTATGACCAAATTGGTGTCAATTTTGGGGAAATTTCGAGATTGACACATGTAGTGCTTGTCATTAGATCTAATAGATCTAATTGACACTTGATTGCTTGTTTATAACTAGAGTCGTGTTCACAATTGGATACGTGTAGGCCGTATCTCGTCAATTTGACGAAACAGGTTGACTTGGGGGTTTTCCTCTGACACGGGGCCTTGTGCATATCACATTATGACACGGATACGTAGACACTCTAATTACTATACGTATTATTCATAATTAATGTATTGGGTTTGTTCGTGTCCCCCATGATACGTTTGGTTGTGAGTTGGGGCCGTATCGCAAGCGTATCATAGAAAAGTGTGATACGGGTGCGATGCGCTCCATGTGTTTGATGTTTTATTCTCCTCTTTATGCATGCATGTGTAATTAGATATAAGTATACTATCTATGAATTATTTAGAGTATATCAAGTGTATTTGGGTTTTTGAGTTGTGAGTGCCTATGTGTATACATATGTATACTAATGTGTGTGTGTGTGTGTGTGTATATATATATATATATATATATATATATATATATATATATATATATATATATATATATATATATATATTCAATAGGATTTGAATCACCAAGGTAATATCACGATACTGTATCGATACCCAAGGTATTGAGTTTGGGTATCGGGTTAGGTGCGATACGCTTTGGTGCAAGACCAAAGTATCCTATTTAATTTATTTGATATAGTTATTATTTTTGACTTAAACATATAAATATAAAACACTATTTTTATATTAGAAATTTGCGTATCTTAGGATACGGCTCATTGAATACTTTATTTATTCTTAGTTTAGCTTGTATAGTATAGCTTCATTGCGTATCGACTTAGTGACTTCTCATTAGACTATTGCAACCTAGATTTTATTGGTTTGACCTAGAAATGGTGTTTTGACCTAGAACCTCATCAACTCTACTTATTTTCATTCTTGAACCATGTATTGATGCAACATACCATGTTTAGGTTGTGAGGCACCGGCTTGGGCATTGAGAGACACACCTTGCTCAGGACGTCAGGCGAGTACATTTCTTTGATTATTTTCAAATCATAATATTATATATATGCATGTTCTAAAATTGTATACATTGATCCTGACACAGTGATTTCACGGACTGGTGCTATATGGATCCCGTCATGAGATATTATCCCCTACCGTGTTCAGCGGGTACTCGTGTACATTGTATCTCATCGTGTATACTGGGTATTGATGTTACTTCGTGTTCACACACTGCTTGTGTTCAGTATTCTTATTCGTGTACACCGACTGCTTGTAACAGTAGTTATATTTTCGTGTTCGTAGCGTGTCGCGACTGGATCCATCGGTATTAGTTGGGGGTGGGAGAGTAGGAGTTGATTATGTTATCAAAGCCATTGTTATAAATCGTGTACATTTTGATTACATACTTCACTTGTAATCCGTCTTACCTGATTATGTTCACCCAACCCGATCACATAATAAACTCGTATTCTGAGGCACATTAGGTAGTTTAGATTGCAGTTTACTTCATCATATTGCTGATATTCTTATTATTGATCTATATTCTCGTATATTACCTGTATATATCTTGTTCATCATTCATATATTTAGTGATCTTGTATTTCATTTCTATATATGTTTATATGCTCGATTATGCTATTAAAATTGCTTTCAGAGGTATGTACTTTGCTCCAATCATGACTGGATATTTTTTTCCCAAGTGACTGGCTTCTAGAGCAGTGTCCCATCTTCTACGGGCCGCAGGACGGCGTACCTATAGAGGATACTCTTATTGACCAGGGAGACTTAGTAGCAGAGCCAGAGGAGGTCTAGTTGCTTTGTATGAGATTGTATTGGACTATTCATTTAGTGGTTTCACATCTTGTTTATTATTCAGATGGTGGATTGTATCTTATTCTTCCTTCGCTATTTCCATTCGTGCATATCCATAGTTTGTTTTGTGATTGAGATTAGTTATTCATGTGAGATGCCATATTGATCCTCCATTTGGAGTTGAGATGATTGACAGGTACCAAATTATATTATTGAGGTGTTAGATAGTTAGAAATGACCCAGACAGCGTTCTACCGCCGATTCTGTGGTGTAAGCTGGGCGTAACCACGTACTCGTGCCCGAATATCCGGGTGTGGGTCGTGACACGTTTTTAGTGGTGGCCCATGCAGGTCTAGATAAATATTATAGTTGTGCTCAACTAGAGTACGGCTACGAGCCTGTTTTAGGAAACATGATTTATGTGGAGAGTTACTCAATCACATATAGGAAAATTCCAATATATGTTTTTGCAAATCCTTATCTATTGAATATTGTCTTTCATTTTGAATAAAGTTCTGTCCTTCATTGATGATATCGTATTATATTCAATGTTGATTTCGTATTTCAATCTGTCTTCAGGATGCCTCCGAAGATCCGATTCTATCGCTTGGGAGCAGCAACAGCTTCCTCAGCTACTTCCCAGCCTGTTACGGAGGGGGTAGCACCTACTACTATTTCTCCTCCAGTTGAGAGGGTTGCCTCACCGGTTCAGGTGGGGGTTTCAGCGATCGTCTTCGGGGGTGCTCCTCCCCCAGTTCGGAGGGTAGCTCCAGTTGTTTCAGAGGATCTTCCACCTCCACCACCAGTGGTTGATCAGACACAGATGTTCGCACTCCTCCAGCAGTTGATGGTGGCACAGCAGCGACAGTCAGAGGTCCTGCGACAGAGCGTGGAGAACGCTCACCAGATCGCACTCACTGCAGTGGAGAGAGCTACTACAGCCCAGCCACCGACGGTACCAGCTCAGTTTATTCCGCATCAGTCGAAGCCGGGTACCATCATCGACTTCAAGAGGATGGGCCCGAAGGACTTCAGAGGCACCGAGGGGATTATCTATGCGGACGAGGGGATCGAGGACATCGAGCAGAACCTACGGCTGGCACAGATTCCAGATGTGCTACAGATTAAGGCTGCGGGTTGTATGATGTTCGATATTTTCCTGACATGGTTCCAGACCGACCCGAGGATTACAGTACCTGGACTCTATTAGGAATCCTTCAAAGACCTTTTCAAGGAAAAGTTCTTCCCAGATGTGGCTCTTACATCTTTGGAGAGTCAGTTCCAGTATCTTGTCCAGGGAGGCATGTCAGTGGATGAGTATGCGACGGACTATTGCCGGCTAGGATGCTTCGTGGAGGGTCAGAACCCTAGAAGTAAGGCAAGGAAGTTCAGGAAGGGCCTGAACCGGGAAGTCAAACCCCATACCAACGGAGATCCTATCGCCACCTTTGAGGAGATACTCAGGCAGGCGCATAGAGCAGAGGATGACATAGAGCTTGGCTCTAAGAGGCAGAGGGACACAGGAGGACCCGACAACTACACGGGTCCAGCGAAGAGGCCTCAATTTTAGCAGCAGAACCAGAGGTCTTTGTAAACCCCCTGGTTTTCAAGAGAATTTTTAAATTTGGATTTTTACATTTTTCTGGAATTTCTGGAATTTTCTGAGAATTTTCTCTAATTAAATTAAGGTGTTTTAATTATTAAAGGATTTTTTAAATGATAATAAATAATATTAAAATATTATGAGAATAATATTTTATGGTGTAAAATAGAAAACCAGACCTAGGGTAATTTTTCGAGAATTTATTGGACCCCGGATGGTTTTTAAAAGCCCTAAATATTAATTAATTAATTAAACCAATTAAACCGGGTTTAATTTTGAATAAACCAAACCGAACCAAACCAAGTTGAACCAAACCGGGTTCATTGAACCAATTGCTTATCGGGTCGGATCCGGGTCCAACCCAGACCCGACCCGCACCAACCCGACCCGACCCGTGCCTTATCCTAGCGGACCGGGTCGGATCCGCCTGACCCGACCCGACCCGGCCACCCGAGACCCGAAATGTCATCTCCCCCAAACTCAGCCGACCTTTCCCCTTCCACCGCCGACGGTTCCTCTCCGGCCGCCCGTTACGCTGCCGCTTTGCTTCCCCTTCCCGCAACCGTCTGCGCCCGCCGGAATCCCTCCCCCTTACCGGCTGTCTCCCTCTCTTCCCCGGACGCCTATTTAAGCCCTAGAACTCGACCTTGCTCCGGCCAAATTCCTCTCCACCACCGGCTGCTCCGCCTCCCTTCACCCTGCACCACCAGCGTCGGCCACCTCCTCACCGCAGCTCCGCCGTGGCCAGCTTCTCCTTCCTCCTTCCTCTTTCCTCCCTCACCAGAACCCTACCCGACTTCCTCTCCGGCCGACCCAAGCATCCCCGCCTCCAGACCTCGCCGTGGCCGCTGCAACGTCGTCGTCCGGCCGCCCTGGACCTCCATGAGCCCTCGCCGGCCTCGCTCAGCCCTGACACGAGTCGGACACAGCCGCTGCTGCCCGGACACAGGAACCCTAAAACCTAGGGTGGACACAGGACTCGACACAGGATTCGACTCGGACATAGTGTATCGCGTGTCGGACACGATTTAAACTCGGTTTTTTAGACCACTTCAGGTATTCATAACTTTTTGCTCGTAGCTCGGATTTCGATTTCGTAAATTGTATCGTGTAGCCTATATGACCCCCTCGGTGCCCGTGCAAACTTCTCGGGGCATCGCGTCTTGTGGTGATCGCACACCGCGATCCAAAAACAGGAAAACCAACGCCCTATTTTACCCCAGAACCGAGTACGCCCCGCCAAACGGGACGACTTGGTCGCGTGCGGTCTTCACAGATACGTACGCGTCGTTGATACGGACGTGTGGGATTTCGCAGAAGCTGATTCGGATGTGCGTGCACACCGGAATCAGTACGTATCCGCGGACACCGTCCCGTATCCGACTTTTCTGTAATTCGCTGTAACTTAGTGTATACACGTCGGATCGAGACAAAACTTGCGCCATCGGACTTGTAGCAATACGCTGGTCCTGTGAGCCAAGTTTGGTTCGATTCTGAGAACATTGACAAAATCGCGTGTCGTGGGCCCCACAGGCTCCACCCGACGGGCGATTTTGAGAACGGCTCATCGGAATCCAATTCTGGAAGTTCCGTTGGGTTCGTATCATCGTTCCTGACCTGTTGACACTAAGTTGGACTAATTTTGAGACCTTTGACCCTGGCACGTTTTTTTGTGCAAAGTGGCCCACATCTGGATCCCGTCTTGACCCGAAAATGACGTTTTTGCCCTTGTCTCCAAATTGGACTCAAGGACAGGCGTTTTTAGCTGATTAATATCTTCTGGACCTGATGGTGATGTCTATTTCAGCAACCGGAGTACTGCCTGCAATCTCCGCTGAAGTCAGAGCTACAATTGGAGACAAAACCCAGGCAAGTATACCTTGCCAAATCCTGCAGTTTTGTTGCTTATCTCCTGGATTATTTTTCATTGTCGTGCAAGATATTTGTACAATGGTTGCATGATTTTCAGTTGTTACTTCCTTGTCATATATAGTTCTTGATACTTGTTGATTTATTCCTGCTGCTCTAGTCTTATTTCCTCGGTTTGCGTGCATGTACATTATTTGCTTTTTCCTTGGATCACTACTTGTTCCATAGACATATTATAATGGTTTATATGTACTCTGAATTCCTGGAGTTAACTTGACTGATTTCTTAGTTCCTAGATGGTTGTTATTGGATATTGACTACACTTGAGCAATCTCGATTGTGAGTACCCATTGTACTGCAATAGAGAATTGTTCATTTGACTATCTCCTTCGTGAGCTCCCGTTGAGCTACGAAAGAGCCATACTATAGACTGTGAGTCCCCGTTGGACTGCTTTCTATAGGATCGTGATCTCCCATTGAGATGCGGTTACCCCGATTGCTTGTAGTCATGTCTGATAGCATCACTGGCATGCCACTGTTTTAGACGTAGTATTTTTTCGTGTCTTATTTGCTCGTGTTTACTTTCTTCTCTATCCTGCATGTCATTTACGGTATTTGGCTTGTATTCTTTTGTATCTTGCTATGTCCCCTGAGGACCTGGTTTTGTTCTCCAGATTTAGCAGACGAGGAGTACCGCAGCTTACGGACCAACACCAGACAAGAGTTTGATTGCAGTTGATGGCCCTGCTTCTTAGTTACTTTCTAGCATATTTTAGTTATCTCTTCCTTGTCTTTATTTTCTTGTTTGTCGGTAGTGGATTTGTCTCCACCCGACTTAGTATTAAATTCTTGCTGAATATTCGACAGTAACTTTACTTTCAGCAATTATTTCAGTTTTGTTTTAGTTCATAATATTCTATGGATGAGATTAGTAAACCCCGACTAATATAATACAGCTTAAGTACGCTCGGTGTGTGCTGCTGGCCATTATCACGCATCCAGTCCCTCGTTATTTTGGGACTGGGGCGTGACATGGTTTTTGTGGTGGCCCATGCAGGTCAACGACTAAATTGTTCGGTTTCAACTTAGGGACCGAACAGGCCTACAAATAAGAATAGGATAAGTTTTAGGATCTCATCCACTTGCTTGAAACGTTCTTGATATCTGTATCGAATTCGAATTAATTCTTGACTTGCATCCTGCTTTGATCCCTGTACGCCTCTTATTGTTTATTTTAGGTGCGGAGATATGGATTCACGAGCAAACGATGAGACTCCTGCAAAAACACCACAAGGTGCTGTGGTCACCCAGGAAGATGAAGTGACACCAGTTGATGAAGTTCAATCAGCTCAACAAAGCACTCCAGCAAGTCAGCACGACTCGAGGATCCAGCAAGATGACGTTCCACCATCAACGCAGTTTGCTCCACCAATGCCTACCATCCCACAAGGGCAAGCTATGAACGTGCAACAGCTGTTTCAAATGTACTACCCGATGATGCAAGCTTATCAGAAGGCGCAACAAAGCCAAACGGAGGAGTTCGTTTGCAAACTTAGCTCAGAGCTACGAAAGTTAATCAGCTCCGTTGCAACTGACGTTGTTACTGCAGCACGGGCCATGGAGTGCATCACCAGGATAGAGTCCAGCCAAAAGCGGCCGCATGCACCAGACCAAGCACAGCAGGAAAGAGCTGCAAAGCGATCCTAGAAGAATCCACCGAGGGCAGCATCCAGAGCCTCATTCCTTCCTACATGTCAATACTGTGGCAAGGTAGGCCATACTGAGAAGGATTGTAGACGCAAGTTAGGATTATGCTTGATTTGCGGAACCAATCAACACTTAGCCAAGGATTGTCCTTATCATCGAGGAGGAGCACCAAGAGCAAATCAACAAGCTCTACCAGCACCAGGAGGGTATCAATCAAGGCCACCATTGGCACCACAAGCAGCACTCTTCCAACAAGCCCAGCAGCAGCAGCTGTCACGCCCCGAGGCATCCCCTGAGTTGCGACCGCCGTGCGGGCCTGGAATTGCGCCCGCACAAGGCTTTAATGATTTGCATAGCAAGCACATATTCAGAGTACGCAGATAAATTAAAACACAGATTTGAAACATGAAAAAGTTCTCTTTATTGATAATGAACATCTATTACAAACTCTTGAACGAGTTAGCTAATATGCCGAACGGCTTACAAAGAGATGACTCAAAATGAGATAGCAGTCCTGTACATTACATCCCTTTATAAACTCAAAATAATAAGGACCTCCTGGCTGGAGGATAGCTTTGCCACGGAGCTGCATTTGTGTATGAAGAGTTGCAGGCTCCTGACTCCAAAATGCTTCGAGGGGCGCGGTGAAGATGCGCCAACAGCTGGACTGGATCGGGAAGACGACTTCGGCTCCTCGCTCGGTTCGCCTTGGTGCGGAGAACCTGTTTCAACGAGGGTCAGCATATCGAAACATGCTGGTGAAGGCGAGCTAGCCTGACTATACCAATCAACACGTTGTTTTAATGAAGTATGCATAATTGTGGGTTTCTATCTTGCCTTAGTTCATTTACAAGTAAGCAGCATATAGAATTTACTGAAATGAACGTGCCACCTTTTGGTGGATTTTACCTGACCGTCTGAATTACCTGCACAATACTTACCTTGCCTTCCCTGCCACGAAGACACAAGTTAGTATGCAACAGGTTTAAATATACACGATGATCACTGGCATATTTTCCATAGTGGACGTAGCCGAGGACAAGGATAGCTTGCTACGAGAGTACACGATTGCGCTGCAAGTTATACTGTCCCGAACACGACGACTACACACGAGTTCCGCCCGGATCGGATCGGTGCCAGTGCCCCAGCGACCGTTCGCAGAACCAATACCTTGTGCACAAGTTGTCCATGATCGAACACGATTAACAAGTTAACAAGTCATGCATTTGAGGCAACACGAGTGTAAGAACACGAGTACACGACAAGCAGTAATTGCATGATTTATTTAGCATAGCCTCCCTGAACAATTATGCATGTACAAGATGTGATCTATACTTAGCACAGTTATAGAACATTGCACGAACAAGCATACAGTAAGGTAACAGTTCACATGTTTGGTTGACAAGCATAATAACCAAGTCTATTCTCTTTTATCTTGGTTTCTTTTATTATTACTTGGTATCGTTTGATCGGGGCAAAGAAGAATTCAAGCTTTTAGGGTGTGAAGCTTGGAAGCAGGGCTAGTTAATTGGGTTGGTAGCCACTCACTTGGTTGGAAAGAAAAGAGAAGGAAAGAGGCGCTTCACGACTCCGCTCGCAAGCCGCCTACTGCTCGTTCACCTGCACACGAACAGTTCGATTAATACTTCTTCCTCTCTTTCCAATCTCGTAATTGAAGTGCAAGTCAATGAACGAAAACAATAAAAACCATCGAAACCGTTCAAGGAAAACAAGCAAATCCCAAAATCAACTCAAAGCACGAAAGCAACAAGCGACATCGAAAACCGAGGCAATAAAAGATAGCAGCGGAGAGGTCCCTCCTGACTCTGCCGCTAAGCCGATCCTTGGGGCGCGGTCCACTGAATATGGGAATCGATTCCGAAGAAACAAATCCATAACGAGGACGAGTTCTTAATTCAATCTATCCCGATCGAACGATACCGTTTGTGTTTCTTAGCCGCGCTCCCCGCACCGGGGGAACGGGGTGCTACAGCAGCAGCAACAAAGGAATCCACCAGGACGCGGACAAGCCTTCGCGATGACTCTGGAAGACGTGCAGAATCGTGGAGTAGCTATGTGCGTAAGTTCTTGTAGTTTTCTGTTTCTAGATCGTGCCTATTGGTTCGTGACCCTAGCCTTACCCTGATAATCTTAACTTGTTAATAATGGATAACCTAGTGATCACCTAATAATTTTGTTATTAATTAATATGCTTTAAAAGAATAACCTATTTTTATAAAAACTGTAATTTTCTAAATTTCCCACATTTGGAAAATTGCATAACTTTTAATGCTTAGAAAAATAATTTTTCCTAGGTGCTCCTTGATTTGATGTGCTTCGAACAATTGTTGCAACCGGGTCATCTCTGCTGACCGGTTAATCTTTGATTGCGAGGACGCAATCCTCTTAAGGGGGGTAGATTGTAAACCTCCTGGTTTTTAAGAGAATTTTTAAATTTGGATTTTTACATTTTTCTGGAATTTCTGGAATTTTTTGAGAATTTTCTCTAATTAAATTAAGGTATTTTAATTATTAAAGGATTTTTTAAATGATAATAAATAATATTAAAATATTATGAGAATAATATTTTATGGTGTAAAATAGAAAACCAGACCTAGGGTAATTTTCCGGGAATTTATTGGACCCCGGATGGTTTTTAAAAGCCCTAAATATTAATTAATTAATTAATTAAACCAATTAAATCGGGTTTAATTTTGAATAAACCAAACCGAACCAAACCAAGTTGAACCAAACCGGGTTCATTGAACCAATTGCTTATCGGGTCGGATCCGGGTCCAACCCAGACCAGACCCGCACCAACCCGACCCGACCCGTGCCTTATCCTAGCGGACCGGGTCGGATCCGCCTGACCCGACCCGACCCGGCCACCCGAGACCCGAAATGTCATCTCCCCCAAACTCAGCCGACCTTTCCCCTTCCACCGCCGACGGTTCCTCTCCGGCCGCCCGTTACGCCGCCGCTTCGCTTCCCCTTCCCGCAACCGTCTGCGCCCGCCGGAATCCCTCCCCCTTACCGGCTGTCTCCCTCTCTTCCCCGGACGCCTATTTAAGCCCTAGAACTCGACCTTGCTCCGGCCAAATTCCTCTCCACCACCGGCTGCTCCGCCTCCCTTCACCCTGCACCACCAGCGTCGGCCACCTCCTCACCGCAGCTCCACCGTGGCCAGCTTCTCCTTCCTCCTTCCTCTTTCCTCCCTCACCAGAACCCTACCCGACTTCCTCTCCGGCCGACCCAAGCATCCCCGCCTCCAGACCTCGTCGTGGCCGCTGCAACGTCGTCGTCCGGCCGCCCTGGACCTCCCTGAGCCCTCGCCGGCCTCGCTCAGCCCTGACACGAGTCGGACACAGCCGCTTCTGCCCGGACACAAGAACCCTAAAACCTAGAGTGGACATAGGACTCGACACAGGATTCGACTCGGACATAGTGTATCGCGTGTCGGACACGATTTAAACTCGATTTTTCAGACCACTTCAGGTATTCATAACTTTTTGCTCGTAGCTCGGATTTCGATTCCGTAAATTGTATCGTATAGCCTGTATGACCCCCTCGGTGCCCGTGCAAACTGCTCGGGGCATCGCGTCCTGTGGTGATCGCACATCGCGATCCAAAAACAGGAAAACCAACGCCCTATTTCACCCCGGAACCGAGTACGCCCCGCCAAACGGGACGACTTGGTCGCGTGCGGTCTTCACAGATATGTACGCGTCATTGATACGGACGTGTGGGATTTTGCAGAAGCTGATTCGGATGTGCGTGCACACCGGAATCAGTGCGTATCCGCGGACACCGCCCCGTATCCGACTTTTCTGTAATTTGCTGTAACTTAGTGTATACACGTCGGATCGAGACGAAACTTGCGCCATCGGACTCGTAGCAATACGCTGGTCCTGTGAGCCAAGTTTGGTTCGATTCTGAGAACGTTGACAAAATTTCGTGTCGTGGGCCCCACAGGCTCCACCCGACGGGCGATTTTGAGAACGGCTCATCGGAATCCAATTCTGGAAGTTCCGTTGGGTTCGTATCATCGTTCCTGACCTGTTGACACTAAGTTGGACTGATTTTGAAACCTTTGACCCTGGCACGGTTTTTGGTGCAAAGTGGCCCACATCTGGATCCCGCCTTGACCCGAAAATAACGTTTTTGCCCTTGTCTCCAAATTGGACTCAAGGACAGGCGTTTCTAGCTGATTAATATCTTCTGGACCTGATGGTGATGTCTATTTCAGCAACCGGAGTACTGCCTGCAATCCCCGCTGAAGTCAGAGCTACAATTGGAGACAAAACCCAGGCAAGTATACCTTGCCAAATCCTGCAGTTTTGTTGCTTATCTCCTGGATTATTTTTCATTGTCGTGCAAGATATTTGTATAATGGTTGCATGATTTTCAGTTGTTACTTCCTTGTCATATATAGTTCTTGATACTTGTTGATTTATTCCTGCTGCTCTAGTCTTATTTCCTCGGTTTGCGTGCATGTACATTATTTGCTTTTTTCTTGGATCACTACTTGTTCCATAGACATATTGTAATGGTTTATATGTACTCTGCATTCCTGGAGTTGACTTGACTGATTTCTTAGTTCCTAGATGGTTGTTATTGGGCATTGACTACACTTGAGCAATCTCGATTGTGAGTACCCATTGTACTGCAATAGAGAATTGTTCATTTGACTATCTCCTTCGTGAGCTCCCGTTGAGCTACGAAAGAGCCATACTATAGACTGTGAGTCCCCGTTGGACTACTTTCTATAGGATCATGATCTCCCATTGAGATGCGGTTACCCCGATTGCTTGTAGTCATGTCTGATAACATCACTGGCATGCCACTATTTTAGACGTAGTATTTTCTCGTGTCTTATTTGCTCGTGTTTACTTTCTTCTCTATCCTGCATGTCATTTACGGTATTTGGCTCGTATTCTTTTGTATCTTGCTATTTCCCCTGAGGACCTGGTTTTGTTCTCCAGATTTAGCAGACGAGGAGTACCGCAGCTTACGGACCAACACCAGACAAGAGTTTGATTGCAGTTGATGGCCCTGCTTCTTAGTTACTTTCTAGCATGTTTTAGTTATCTCTTCCTTGTCTTTATTTTCTTGTTTGTCGGTAGTGGATTTGTCTCCACCCGACTTAGTATTAAATTCTTGCTGGATATTCGACAGTAACTTTACTTTCAGCAATTATTTCAGTTTTGTTTTAGTTCATGATGTTCTATGGATGAGATTAGTAAACCCTGACTAATATAATATAGCTTAAGTATGCTCCGATGGATCCATTAAATTGGGTTTGTCCATCGGTGTGTGCTGCTGGCCATTATCACTCATCCAGTCCCTCATTATTTTTGGGACTGGGGCGTGACAGTCTTACCAGCACCAGAGGCAGCAGTTTCATGGGCCAGCTAGAGCGCCGGCTCAACAGATGTATCAGATTCAGAGGGCAGCAGTTCCTTGTACATTCTCTAAGAAACAAGGACATGGATGGGACGCATGCAGGATGAGGCTAGGCCAGTGCTTATTCTATGGATCAGGAGATCATCAGTTGTGGGCTTGTCCCAAAGTCCAGGCTCGTCCGGCTCAGGGTGGAGGACAGGCATAGAGGGCACCCGCTCGACCACCAGCAAGCCAGCAGAGAGGACCTCTTCCACCACAGCAGCAACAGTTTATCCAGCATCAGCAGAACATAGGAGCGCATCGACAGGGGCGAGCTTTTGCCCTGACTGTCGAGGAGGAGGAGCCGATTGGCGATGTCATCTCAGGTTCTATTTATCTCGATTCCTTTCGAGCTCATGTTTTGTTCGATTCTGGTGCTTGTCATATCTTTATATCTGTATCTTTTGCTTTGAGGCATCACCTTGAGTCTGAACCGTTGGAGCGGACTTGCAAGATAACGACCGGGGGTGGCATCATCCTAGTCAGTGATGTTTGCAAGAACCATAGTATTTATTTGGAAGGCCGTGAGCTGAGTGTATGTTTACTTATAATGCCACTTCTGAGTTACGACATAGTGCTCGGGATGGATTGGTTGAGTAGACATCATGCTAGTATCGATTATCGTGGAGGCAGAGTTGTATTTCAAACGCCAGGAGTGCCGGAGTTCGAGTTCGTCCGAGGAGCAGAGCAGGGCGACGACGATTTTTGTGGAGCTTTAGTCGAGGAGCAGGAGCAGGCACCACCACATCCATTGATTGCGGAGTTCTTGGATGTCTTTCCAGAGGAGTTGCCGGGGTTGCCGCCAGATAGAGATGTTGAATTCTCTATAGATTTGGTGCCAGGCGCAGAGCCGATCTCTCAGCACGTCTATAGAGTAAACAATGACGAACTGAAGGAGATGAAGAAGCAGATGGATGAGTTGCAAGACAAAGGCTTTATCCATTCCAGTTCATCACCATGGGGTGCTCCGGTACTCTTTGTACCCAAGAAGGATGGGTCGGTACGTATGTGTATCGACTGCAGGGCACTTAATAACCTCACTATCAAGAACAAGTACCTGTTACCGCGAATAGATGACTTGTTTGACCAGTTGAGTGGAGCGAAGGTATTCTCCAAGATAGACTTGAGGTCAGGGTACCACCAGGTGAAAGTGAAGAGGGAAGACATCCCGAAGACAGCTTTCATGACTCGCTATGGACTGTTCGAGTTCTTGGTGATGCCGTTTGAGTTGACCAATGCTCCAGCAGTGTTCATGAACCTGATGAACAAGGTATTTCATTAGTACCTGGACCAGTTTGTTGTAGTCTTCATAGATGATATTCTGATATACTCGAAGACCCCAGAAGAGCATGAGCAGCACTTGAGGATTGTTCTGGAGACCCTCAGGAAGGAGAAGTTGTATGGCAAGTTGTCGAAGTACAAATTCTTCCTTGATAAGGTTGAATTCCTTGGGCATGTCATTACAGGAGATGGAGTCTCGGTGGCCCCGAAGAAGATCTCAGCAGTTGAATCGTGGTCTACCCCGAGTTCAGTAGCAGAGATCAGGAGCTTCCTTGGATTAGCAGGCTACTACCGAAAGTTTATTCAGGACTTTTCCAGACTAGCAGAGCCGATGACTAGGCTGACCAGGAAGGACATAGAATTCGTCTGGACTGAGGATTGTTAGTCAGCATTTGAGGAGCTGAAGAGGAGATTGACTACAGCTCCCATCTTGACACTACCATCAGGAGCATGAGGATTTTCCATTTACAGTGATGCATCAGGGAAGGGTTTGGGTTGTGTGTTATAGCAGCACGGGAAGGTGATTGCCTATGCTTCCAGGCAATTGGCCCGCATGAGAAGAACTACCCTACCCATGATTTGGAGCTTGCAGCGGTTATCTTTACTCTCAAGTTATGGAAACACTATCTATATGGAGAGAGAGTAGAGATTTTCACAGACCATAAGAGCTTAAAGTATGTTTTTACACAAAGAGCTCAACATGAGGCAGCGGCGATGGTTGGAGCTGATGAAAGACTTTAACATATCTTTACAGTACCACCCAGGGAAGGCCAACGCAGTCGTGGATGCTTTGAGCAGATATCCCGTGGCTATGTGCTTGACTAGAGACATACATTTATTGGCCGATCTCGACAGTTTGGGCATAGAGGTATTAATTCCGGGAGTCGTAGCACAGATGTAGGGACTTCAGGTTCAGTCGGAGCTGATGGACTGAGTCAGAGTCGGACAGTATGAGGATGAGTCTCTGAGGAGCATCAGAGCACAGGTTCAGGTCAGACTGGCAGAGGACTTTATCTTCGCAGATGACAGATCATTGCAACACGGTATCGGGCTGTGCATACCTTGAGGAGCTTTGCGCGAGAAGATTATGCAGGAGGCACATCGTTCCCAATACTCTATGCATCCCGGTGCTAACAAGATGTATAGAGACATGAGGGAGCATGTATGGTGGTATGGCATGAAGCGGGAGGTAGCTAGCTTCGTGTCCAGATGCTTAGTTTGCCAGTAGGTCAAGGCGGAGAGACAAAGACCAGGAGGATTGCTTCAGCCTTTACCTATTCCGGAGTGGAAATGGGAGCATGTTACTATAAATTTTGTATCAGGGCTTCCGCATTCTCCAGGAGGCAAAGATGCGATTTGGGTCATCGTGGATAGGTTGACCAAATTAGTCCACTTTTTTCCATTTAAAGTGGGTACATCTACGGAGAGACTTGCGGAGATGTATGTGCGCCAGATTGTCAGATTGTACGGTATTCCAGTGAGCATTATCTCGGATTGGGATAGTCGCTTCATGTCCCATTTTTAGAGGAGTTTGCAGGCTGGCTTGGGCACTCAGCTCATGTCACGACCCGCACCCAGAATTTGGGCAGGAGTCGTGGGTACGTCCAGCCTACGCCGCAGCATCGGCGGTAGAACGCTGTCTAGGTCACAAACATAATATATCCTGTCAATAGTCTCAACTCCGTACGGAGGACAATGATAAAAATCCACAGTTCTATAATATACTCAATCACAAGTTATAAGAAATAATGGGCACGATGAGAATAGAAAAGAGTTCTATTAAAACCAACCACAATAAGTCCAACTCAAATCCTGGGTCTAGCTGACCTCACAAAGTCACAAAATAATAAATACAACTCAGTCCCAGTCTAAAACAATAAATGCAGAAAATAATCTAAGTACAGGCAGGCAAGATCTCCTCTAGGATAGGCAACTCCTCTGGGATTTCTGGAGTGAAATCTCCCTCTAATCCTGGGCCGCAATGAGTGGGGCAAAAGTTTTCCAGGTCCTCTGAAAAATGTTATTCAGTCAGGATTGGAGTGAAGCACAAGCACTAACAGCAGTTTTATTAAATTGACAAAGACTATAAACAGTGTAAGAAATACAAGATGAAAGTATATGCTGAAAATGAGAAGTACAGGAGAAATGAAATAGGCAATAGAGCATCTAGCAATGAACAATAAACAGTGAATGCTAGAACAAGTGAATCTGAATAAAAATAGACATCTAGCTAAGTGTTTGAAATATTAGTTTATTATGTGATCGGCTTGGGACTAGATCAGGCTGGTTATATATGATTAGCTATGATTCTTGAAGGTCAGGCTAACCATATGGTTAGCTATGATGCATGATAATTGTCAGGCTAATCATATATAACAGCTATGAAGCATGATGATGGTCAGGCCGCACCCGACGTGAGAAGTGGGGTGAGCTATGATGCATGGTAAGTTTGGATATGATCACATAATCTACTAATATTTCTCCATCCCCCAGCTAGCACGATGGATTCCAATCACGACTCCTCATGATGGAGATCTAGGGTGCTAACCCGTGTATCCATAGTGTCAGAATCAAGTATGTAATACACTACAATTTATAGAAGTAATCAACAATAAAAACTGTCAGAGAATGTACTCGCCTGTGGTCCTGAGCAAGGTGGGAGGATCGGTGTCCAAAGTGGGATCACAATGACCTATTTATGGAAATTCAATGTCAAATAATGAATTAAAGGATTGAGCATGATTAACTAATTAAATACGAGGTTTCTAGATCAATTCTGAGGTTAACTAGGTCAACACTTGGTTATACCAGGTTTTGCTAGGTCGTACTAAGGTATTCTGGCTATAATAGTTAATACCTAGTCAATACTAGACTATTTTAGACAATACCTCATATTACGTATCATAGGTATATAATATACTTAGTTCCTTAACCAATACTCAAGTAACTCCTTACCTACAATACTCTGATACACTACACCCAGAGATCCTACTGATACTACTAACCCATCACTTACTGTTTACTGAACCCACAACAAAACAGGCATACACTACACACTACTGCTACATACAGAATTATGCACAGTAAATCATTCACAGTTCACTGAGACTTCCTAATTTCTAACCAATAACACCCCTACTCTTAATACCAACTCACTGAAATTCCCAGGTACTGATACACAGCATTAGCTAAACTATATAGGTAAACCAATGCATATTTAAGTGGCTAACTACTGATACTCTAACAATCCTATCTGCTCACTAAGAGACACACAGGTATTGGCATACCTATACACACTGATGTTTGGCACAGGGACACACCTACACACTGACACACAGAAACACACACACTGAGTACACAGGTATCAACTAGACACTAGGTTTTCAGTCATCTCACACTGCACTCTCACATAGACACTGGTTTTATGGCACACAACACTCACAGTTCACACCTACATAGAACTGATTTACACACCCAGTTACACACACACAAGAACCTCACTCACAGCCAATACTCACTGAAACACTCTGAGGTATACACTTATTGCACACAGGCAGGTAATAACTGACACACAAGTACCAAATTCCTTCACACACAGGTACTCACTGAGTGCTTACTCACAGGAAACTCACTGAAACATACACTGTGATTACACTCACACCTGCACAGTTAACACAAAGCCCTAACACACAGGTATTAAACTCACACATACTGCTACCCATAGGCACTCCCAATGCCTAGACATGTTGGGATACATAGGTTCTAATTTTCTAACTGACACACCTACTGATTACTCACACACACCACATACAGGCACACTGTCACCTAGGATCACTAGATACACTCACAGTTAACACACACACACTGTCACATATACACATGTTTGCACATCTCAGGCTCACTGATACATGGACACAGGGATGCACACACACACACACTCAGATTAGTGGCACAACACAGCCATAGAAACCCCTATACTGCTCACTGAACATACAGGTATTTGCACTGATACACATTACACACACACAGAAAAACTCACTGAATACACACACACACAGGCATCTGGGTACACTGGTACAACACTGCCACACACTCAACCTCAAATACTGATACACACAGATTGCTGAGATAAAACACCCACTGAAATCTAATTACCTATGTTGCACAGAATCCACCTTGAACCTAGGTAATTCACTCACTGAATTCAGCATCCACACACACTGCTACACAGTCAAAGAAAACCCCCTATGTACAAAACACACTGAAATTCAATCACACCAATTCACCCAAGTAACACCTACATACACAGACCTACTCTTACTGGCACATAAACAACTACACAGGTACTCGACTGCTCACAAGTTCTCACTGATCTAAGGGATACACAGGCACTTAAACTCATTCACACATACACAGCACATCAAAGTCCCCCCCCCTGTGTACAGAAATCTCCCAGCCCGACTGCACATATAGAACCTCACTGACTGAACAGATAGCCAACACACAGATTTCTACCCAAGTTATATTATGTATATAGTTGTATGTCAAAACATGCAGATATAAGAATACATTAGATGGGTAAAACTCTAAGGGCATATCACCAAACACTTGGTGTGCAGAAAACGAATCCCTACTAAAACTTCCTGAAAAACCCAAAGCAAACCCCTAAAACGAAATCTATACTTACACGTAAGAGAGGTAATCGAGACTACACGAAATCCCTAGGGTTTGGGTTCCAGAATTTTGGGGAAACATCCGTAGGTCACCAAAACCCAAGTTCACCTAGGTCTTCATGTAGAGTCTCAGAAATCAAAACCTAAACATCAAGGTAGGTTACCTAATGGCCAAAAACAAGAAAAACAGAATATAATTGAATAAAAAATAGGGTTTTACCTATAGAGATGGTTTCTCCAATGGAAGTTCTTCTTCCCCCAAGGCTTCTTGACCCAAGTTCCTTGCTTCCCTTGCTTTGGAGGAGGAAGATGGAATCCTAGGGCTTAAATTCTGAATTTGGGGTGAGGGAGATGGCTTTCTTGATGGAGGCTAGGGTTTCTTCTTTCTACATGAAGAATGGGTTTGAAGGAGGCTCCCTTTTATATTAAAACCAAGTTAGGGTTTCTAATGCATAGTTTTAAGTTAAACCCCCAGGTTAGGTCATGTGGAACTCAATTAACTAAGGTTTAGTCCTTCTAGGGTTTGAGGTTCCACCCTAAAATTAGAATTCTAGGGTTTCATTAGAATTGGGTTTTCAAATTAGGTTTAGCCATTAGGGTTTGTCCTAATGCGTTCTAGGATTTGACCTAAAACCAAACATCACTAACAATATATAAATAGTTTATAAAACTCAGCAGATAAATTAAACACATAATTATTCAAATAGTGAAATTACACAAATGCCCTTATTTGGAATTGTGGTAGTGACAGCTCAGGTTTAGTACCGCTTATCACCCTCAGACAGACGGACAGTCGGAAAAGAATTTTCATACTCTCGAGGACATGCTACGCACCTGTATTTTAGATCTTGGAGGTTCTTGGGAGGATCACCTTCACTTGGTAGAGTTTTCATACAACAACAGCTACCAAGCCAGCATTGAGATATCACCATTAGAGGCGTTGTATGGACCGAGGTATCGCACTCCGTTGTCCTGGGATGATGTTGGTGATAGAGCTTTATTGGGACCAGAGATGGTAGTGGATATAACGGAGAAGGTGAAGCTTATCCGAGACAGACTTCTAGTGGCGCAGGACAGGCAGCGACATTGGGCCGATAGCCACCGGAGACCTTTGGAGTTTGAGGTATAGCTTTAGTTTTATCTTGCTTGTGTTTGATTGTTGCTTTTTAGAATGCTAAGGTTGTGTTTCGTGCTAGGTTGGCGGTCTATTTTTTCTGAGGATTCTCTGACACGTGGCACGATTTATTTCGATGGAGGCAGCAAGCTTATTCTGCGATTCATCGGTCCTTTTAGTATTCTCGAGAGGGTCGGTACAGTCGCTTACAGACTAGACTTACCACCTGCACTGGAGGGAGTGCACAATGTCTTTCACCTGTCATAGTTGAGATGGTACGTGGCCGATCCCAGTCATGTGTTGGATCACTCGGAGATAAAGGTGGGCCCTACTCTCAGCTATCCAGAGCAGCCAGTAGAGATTCTGGATCGGAGAGAGAAGGTGCTGAGGAACCAGACAATTCCTTTGGTGCGCATCGCGTGGAGGTATCACTCGCCATGAGAGAGTACCTGGGAGCGAGAGACCGAGATGTGCAAGCGATATCCATATCTGTTCGAGCCGTGAGGTATAATTCTTTCTTGCATTGTATTGTTTGCTTTTGGTAGATAGTTTCTTCCTTAATTTTGAGAATTTTTTTTTTAAAGTGGGTAGGTTTGTCACCCTCACATTTTCAACTAAGGGTAGTTTGGTAATTGTCAATGGGTATAATTATTTTAGGCTTATTATAATTAATATTTGTGCATGCATGCATGATTTATTTATTTATTTATTGTAATATTAATTATTGCTAGTTGTAGATTATTGTGGACTTGTGTAGTGGACTTAACCCAATTATTAGAATGCATGAAACAAACTTTTAGATGAGTTAGATTTGAGCCCATGAAATAGGCCCAAGGATTATGAGGTTTGATTAATTAGTGAAACAACTAGACTAGAACCTTCCCTCCCTAATTATTTCTTCATGAGAGGCCCCAAGGGGTATTTGGGACATTGTACATTGCTTGGAGAGGGGTTTATGACCAGCCATAATTAGGAGGAGAGAGAGTGCTCTCATTTCATTTCTTTCCCAAATTTTTAGATCTATATTTTCCTCTTCCAATTTTCCTCCATTCCCTCAGCAATTCTCCACCAATTCTTCACAAATCTCTTTCTAAATTCATAATTTAGGCCTCTATATCAAGGATCTACAAGAAGGAAGCAAGGAGCAAGGAGGAGGAGGCCAAGATCTACAAGAAGAGGAGCAATTTGGCAATTGGAGACTTTTCATTGGGAATCCATCTTCCAATAGGTACAATTCAGTTTTCCCCTTTCTATTAGACTCTAGATCTAAGATTTTACCATAAGAAACCAACCCACATGCATAGGCTATCCATAGGATTTGATTTTGGGTCAATTGGAGACCTACAGTGGAAGTTATGACCAAATTGGTGTCAATTTTGGGAGAATTCTGAGATTGACACATGTAGTGCTTGTAATTAGATCTAATAGATCTAATTGATACTTGATTGCTTGTTTATAACTAGAGTCGTGTCCACAATTGGATACATGTAGGCCGTATCTCGTCAATTTGATAAAACGGTTTGACTTTGGGGTTTTCCTCTGACACGGGGCCTTGTGCATATCACATTATGACATGGACACGTAGACACTCTAATTAACATAGGTATTGTTCATAATTTATGTATTGGTTTTGTTCGTGTCCCCCGGGATACGTTCGGTTTGGGAGTTGGGGCCGTATCGCAAGCGTATCATAGAAAAGTGTGATACGGGTGTGATGGGCTCCATGTGTTTGATGTTTTGTTCTCCTCTTTATGCATGCATGTGTAATTAGATATTAGTATACTATCTATGTATTATTTAGAGTATATCATAGTGTATTTGGGTTTTTGAGTTGTGAGTGCCTATGTGTATACATACATACATACATACATACATACATACATATATATATATATATATATATATATATATATATATATATATATATATATAGCTGTGAGTGTGTCAGTAGTGAGGAGTGTCTCAGTGTTCAGTGGCAAGAGAGGGGTAGCTGCATTCAGCAGCAAGCAGGGCTTTCAGCAGCAGTAGGAAGAATGTGCAGCAGGGAGTCGGGTATGTAGGAAGTGTGCCAATTGCACAGTGCATTAGCCGCAGAGGGGTGCCAACAGCAAGTAGTGTCATTCAGCAGGAGGAGTACTCGGTGCACCACTAATCGAGTGAGCAGCTAGGGTGCACTGTTGTGCGGAGACAACTGCCCATAGCAGTTTGTAGCACAATTCGAAGTAGAGACTGTACAGACTTATGCACATAGAGGTGGCAAGTTGAGAGACTGCAGTCCACTGCATCCCCGTACAGATCAGTCATCTGGAGGTTGGGCATCACTGCAACTTGGACTGCGCACAACAGTGAGTATCAGTGACTCATTGATCAGTGTACAGTCAGTTTTAGTGGCATTAGCAGCTCAGGATGGCTATACCAAACAAGCAGTGCCTCTTTGAGAGCAGGCAGTCAACAAGTGAAGAGAGAAGCAGTCTTTAGCAGTTCATGCTTTTTGACTGTGCATTTCAGCATTCCGTTTCCAGTTTGGTGCTAGTAGTTGTTAGTTGTTTAGTTGAGTTTGGATAGTTAGTTTCAGGTATCAGTGTTCTGCATTTTTAGTTTAGTATCAGTTGGGTTTTGTTCCTGGGTTTGAGTTTGGGTAATGGTTTGGTTTTGTTAGAGTATCAGTTAGTTGGTTAACTATGCATATTTATATATCTAGGTAGGTAAGCTGTTGTTAAGTTAGATAGACATATATTCTAGTAGATAGTAGTTATAAATAGTTAGATATAATATAGTGTTGTTGCATAGCTAGTATTAGTTAGTTATTATTGGTTAGTGGTTAAGAGTCAGTAGCTTAGTATTAAGTTAGTATAACTAGGTGGTTAATGATATACTTTATTAGTATACTGGTTAACTATAGGTATAGGTACATATGTAGTTATGATATTGTATTGTAGATAAGTTCTATAATTGTATTGATCTATTTATGTAATTAGCATATGCTAGCCTATAATATATTAGGTATTAGCTATATTCAATAGGATTTGAATCACCAAGGTAATATCACGATACTGTATCGATACCCAAGGTATTGAGTTTGGGTATCGGGTTAGGTGCGATACGCTTTGGTGCAAGACCAAAGTATCCTATTTAATTTGTTTGATATAGTTATTATTTTTGACTTGAACATATAAATATAAAACACTATTTTTTATATTAGAAACTTGCGTATCTTAAGATACGGCTCATTGAATGCTTTATTTTTTCTTAGTTTAGCTTGTATAGTATAGCTTCATAGCGTATCGACTTAGTGACTTCGTATTAAACTATTGCAACCTAGATTTTATTGGTTTGATCTAGAAATGGCGTTTTGACCTAGAACCTCATCAACTCTACTTATTTTCATTCTTGAACCATGTATTGATGCAACATACCATGTTTAGGTTGTGAGACACCGGCTTGGGCATCGAGAAACACACCTTGCTCAGGACGTCAGGCGAGTACATTTCTCTGATTGTTTTTAATTCATAATATTATATATATGCATGTTCTAGAATTGTATACATTAATCCCGACACAGTGATTTCACGGACTGGTGCTATATGGATCCCGTCATGAGATGTTATCCCCCACCATGTTCAGCGGGTACTCGTGTACATTGTATCTCATAGTGTATACTGGGTATTGATGTTACTTCGTGTTCACACACTGCTCGTGTTCAGTGTGCTTATTCGTGTACACCCACAGCTCGTGACAGTGGTTACATTTTCGTGTTCGTAGCGTATCGCGACTGGATCCATTGGTATTAGTTGGGGGTGGGAGAGTAGGAGTTGATTATGTGATCAAAGCCATTGTTACAAATCGTGTACATTCTCATTACATACTTCACTTGTAATTCATCTTACCTGATCATGTTCACCCAACCCGATCACATAATGAACTCGTATTCTGAGGTACATTAGGTAGTTTAGATTGCAGTTTACTTCATCATATTGCTGATATTCATATTGTTGATCTATATTCTCGTACATTACCTGTATATATCTTGTTCATCATTCATATGTTTAGTGATCTTGTATTTTATTTCTATATATGTTTTTATGCTCGATTATACTATTGAAACTGCTTTCTGAGGTATGTACTTCGCTCCAATCCTGACTGGATATTTTTTTCCTAGGTGGCTGGCTTCTAGAGCAGTGTCCCACCTTCTACGGGCCGCAGGACGACGTACCTATAGAGGACACTCTTATTGACCAGGGAGACTTAGTAGCAGAGCCAGAGGAGGTCTAGTTGCTTTAATGGGATTGTATTAGACTATTCATTTAGTGGTTTCATATTTTGTTTATTATTCGGATGGTGGATTGTATCTTATTCTTCCTTCGCTATTTCCATTCGTGCATATCCATAGTTTGTTTTGTGATTGAGATTAGTTATTCATGTGAGATGCCATATTGCTCCTCCGTTTGGAGTTGAGATGATTGACAGGTACCATATTATACTATTAAGGTGTTAGATAGTTATAAATGACCCAGACAGCGTTCTACCATCGATTTTGTGGCGTAGGCTGAGCGTAACCACGTACTCGTGTCCGAATATCCGGGTGCAGATCGTTTATTGAATACTTGAAGATTTGGATTACAAAGTGCACAGAATGTAAATACAGAGAACTAAAGTTGAACACATTGATAGGAACACAAAATACTTTTCTTTTATTGAATACTTGAAGATTTGGATTACAAAGTGCTTGTTTGGCTGAGTTAAAAAATATGCCTTAGAAGGCTTACAACTCTTTTTATATTTCTAAAACTAGCCACAACGCCCACACATTACATCATTTTAGTAGGACCAAAATAACAAAACTTCTAGCAGAAGAGGAGTAGCCCACTAAAGAGGAAAGCAAAGGAAGCAGTGTCACGCCCCGATCCCGAAAGGGTCAATCGTCCTCGCTGGATCCCTTACGGAACCAATCGTCCTCGCTAGGGCGTGATGCCGTGCGAGCCTGGAGTTGCGCTCGCACAAGGCAAGGACGTGCAGTGATAGGAACCCATTTTGTAACACAATTTAGAAAACACATTCACAAAAGATTGAACACAAGTGCAGGAAGAAACATGATTTTTTATTGATAATTCAGTGTAATTTACATAGAGTTTACATTGATGCGCCTTCTCGGCTACTTGAATTTGCATTACAAAAGATAACTCATAAGGCAGGGCACGCTCCATCAGATAGTCAACGTCGTTCATACATTACGCCCTTGTATAGATTGAAGTCCAAGCCTCCAAAATGAACTGACTCCAGCTATACTTCAAAATAGAGGTGCTCCTAACGCCTCCTTGCTATGTACTAGCGTTGCACCGTCTGAGTGCCTGAAATAGCTGCCCACAACGTGGGTCAGTACTCAACTTATACTGGTGAGCGGGATAAACCCACTCGACTAAATCGACACTAGCTTATTAGGGGCGAGCATGTATTAAGATGATCTTTCTATAAGGAAGCAAGTGAATTCAATTCATATCAGTTGCATGTTTTGATAGGAATGAAAATAGCATCGAATCCAACCAGTACACCGATTGCTTACTCAACCGATGCACGCCTTTCCTGCAACGAAACACAAGTATACTTACCATCTGCACAAGACAATAATTAGCATGTGTTCTATTATATGCGGTCATTGGTGTGATCGACACCTTAGGGACTTATTCCAAGCATTAGCGGCGCGCCCTATCAGCCCGGGTAGCAAGCCCTGCTGGAGGTCCCGTAATGCATCGTGACTAGCACGAATCAAATATTTTCCTCCAGATCGATACGGTTCCAGTACCCCAGAATGTCGTTTCGAGAAAATGCCAAACCTTGTGCACAAGTTGTCCCAGACCATGCAAATGCATGAATAATTCATATATTATACAATGCATCGAAATAAACAGAAGAAGTAAAGTAGAAATGTATATCTTATGCAACAGTTCATATTTTCTCAAGCGGTGTTCCGATTTTTGTATCCCATAGGTCCAAACTCTATCCGAGGCACCAGGCCACAACCAACAACCAACTTCCTTTACAACCAACTCAAGTTTATAAGGTGTACAAGCATATAGTAAAACCAGTCTATAATTCCCATGTTCATTTCTTAGTGGCTGGCATACATTGTGGCTAAGGATTTCCTAGGCGTCCAACCGGGCATCATCGAGTGAACGTTTGAATCATTAGAGATATGGGCGTGAAGAAGTAGGAAAGAAGGGTCCAAACCACTCACTGGTTAAGGGAAAAGATGCTGAAACAAGGAATCCCGCTTAGTGACGATCAAACGTCAGTTACGCGGACCTGCAACAACACGAGCACCAAGTTAGAATTCTTGCCTATCTTTCCTTGCCGAACTCCCCAAAAATCAAAGCTCCAAACGATAAAACCAGCAGCGAAAACCAAGCAAATCGAAAGCAACACCAAATCAAAATTCCAAAGCGGCAATCAAGAAAACCAAGCAACCAAACACGAAAACTATTGGACTCGTTTTAATAGAGGTCTTTCCATGAGTTGGAAAGGATCATCGCATTTCGTCCGTGGCAAGAAGATGCCGAGATCTAAGCTACGACTCAGACGGACTAGCCACAAGCCCAATTAGATAGTGCTCATCCCGGTCGGATCAGGATTTGAGGTACTACATAATATACCACTAAGAAAAAGTTTCGTCCCGAAACTTAAGAACAAGGCCCTACCTCCGACTGAATGTACAATGAAGGATACTTCTCCTTCATCTCCGATTCCATCTCCCAAGTTGATTCCCTAACTGTATGGTTCCGCCACAGCACGACCAAGGACATCGTACGGTTGCGAAGTACTTTTTCCTTACGATCCAGAATATATGCCGGCTCCTCTGAGTATGATAAATCCGTACGCAGTTCAAATTGTTTGAAGCTAACCACATGACTCGAGTCATGCACATACTTTTGAAGTTGAGAAACATGGAATACATCGTGCACTCCAGCCAAGGTGGGAGGTAGTGCAATCCGGTATGCCACAACTGCCACTCGTTCCAGTATTTCAAAGGGGCCAAAAACCTGGGACTCAGTTTGCCTTTCACGCCGATACGCATCACCCCACGCATCAGCGTCACTTTCAAGAAGACATGATCCCCGACCATGAACTCCAAAGGCCTATGATGAGCATCGGCATAGCTTTTCTTTCGGCTCTGCGTAGTGCGGAGTCTTTCCAGAATCAAGCAAACTTTCTCAACTGCCTGCTCCACCAGCTCTGGCCCGAGTCCGAGTACCTGCCGCTCGTCGACTTCGTCCCAACAGATTGAAGATCGATACTTGGGCTCATAAAGTGCTTCGTATGGTGCCATCTGGATGCTCGATTGGTAGCTGTTGTTGTACGCGAACTCCGCCAACGGAAGGTACGTGTCCCAACTAGTCTTCAAATCGATTGCACACAGCCATAACATATCTTCAAGTATCTGATTTATCCTTTCTGTCTGGCCATCAGTCTGGGGGTGGTATGCGATACTGAACTGTAGCTTGGTTCCCAAAGCAGACTGTAGGCTAGTCCATAAACGAGATAAGAAACGTCTGTCACGGTCAGAGACGATTGAGGCAGGTACTCCGTGTAATCGAACAATCTCGTTTATGTAAATCTGTGATAACCGATCGACGCTCCAAGTAACTTTTATAGGCAGAAAGTGGGCTGATTTGGTCAAACGATCAACTATGACCCAAATCACATCATGCCCCCGCGGCGTCTTCGAAAATTCTATAATGAAATCCATAGTGATGTTGTCCCATTTCCACTCGGGAATATCGAGGTTTTGCAGCTCTCCGTTGGGCCTCTGATGTTCAGCTTTCACCTGTTGACAAGCCATGCACTGTGACACAAAGGTCGCCATATCCCGTTTCATACCTTGCCACCAGAAGGTTCTGCGTAAGTCCATGTACATCTTAGTGCTCCCCGGATGCAACGAATACTTCGCATAGTGTGCCTCTGCCATAATTTCCCTTCGGAGTTCTGGGTCGCTAGGAACACATAGTCTTTCTTTCATCTACAAGGCCCCCTCTTCGCCTGCCACAAAGTCAGACGTCTTCCTCGCCAAGATCAGTCCGCGTACCTTCGCTAGGAACTGATCGCCCTCCTGAGCTGATTTGATTCTAACACATAAACTCGGTTCAAGATGGAGTGGTGCCAGCTGCACTCCTTGATGCCGAACTCAAAACTTGATGCCCATCGCCTCTAGATCTCGAAGTAAACAGTTGTTTATGGATAACGAGCCCACGTGCTTCTGACTCAGAGCATCAGCAACGACGTTTTCCTTGCCTGGTGTATATGCGATCGTTAGATCATAGTCCTTAATCAGTTCTAGCCAACGTCGCTGCCGGAGATTCAGTTCCCGTTGGGTGCATAGATACTGGAGGCTCTTGTGATCTGTGAAGATTTTGCGAGCAACACCATAAAGATAATGCCTCCACAACTTCAGTACAAATACAATTGCTGCCAATTCTAAGTCGTGTGTCGGGTAGTTTTTCTCATGCGGCTTCAGTTGCCTGGAGGCGTACGATATTACCTTATCCCTTTGCATGAGCACATATCCCAAGCCGAGTCCTGAAGTGTCACTGTATATCTGAAACTCCTCTACCCTATGTGGAAGTGCAAGAATCGGAGCTGAAACAAGACGCCGCTTAAGTTCCTGAAAGCTGGCTTCGCAGTCATCACCCCATTTGTATATAATCCCTTTCTGAGTAAGGCGAGTCAAAGGCGAGGCCAGTTTAGAGAAATCTTTTATGAACCTACGGTAGTATCCCGCTAGGCCCAAAAAGCTTCGAACTTCGCTGGCTGACGTAGGTTGCTTCCAGTCCACCACCACCTCTATCTTCTTTGGGTCTACGGCGACGCCTTCTGCCGAGACGACATATCCAAGGAATGCTACGTTGTTCAACCAGAACTCACACTTGCTGAGCTTAGCGAACAACTGATGCTCTCATAATATCTGCAGCACGGTCTTCAGGTGTTCCTTGTATTCTGCCTCATTCTTGGAATATATTAGTATGTCGTCGATGAATACGACCACAAACTTATCTACGTACGGCCGAAACACGCGGTTCATCAGATCCATAAAAGCTGCAGGGGCGTTCATCAAGCCGAACGACATCACGAGAAATTCATAGTGTCCGTATCGGGTCCTGAATGCAGATTTTTGAACATCATCAGATTTGATTTTCAACTGGTGATACCCTGACCTGAGATCAACTTTAGAGAACTGTTGCACCTTGCATCTGATCAAATAAGTCATCTATCCTTGGCAATGGGTACTGATTTCGCACGGTCGCCTTATTCAGTTCTCGGTAGTCAATACACAGCCGCATGGATCCATCCTTTTTCTTCACGAACAGCACCGGAGCGCCCTACGGAGAAACGCTTGGACGAATGTACCATCGGTCCAACAGATCTTTTAACTGAACATTAAGTTCCTTCAGCTCTGCTGGGGCCATTCGATAAGGTGCCTTCGATATCGGTCGCGAATCTGGAAAGGTGTTATTGCTGAATTCGATCTCACGATCAGGAGGCATTCCAGGCAGCTCGTCCGGGAACACGTCGAGGAAATCTGCTATGACTTCAGCCTGAGCTGTATTTGCACTTTCCTGCCGGGTGTCTCGAACATAAGCTAAGTACCCTTCACAACCTGAATGCAACATATGCCTAGCCGAAATTGCGGATATCACCATTGCCGTCTTCGGTGCAGCGCTGCACGAATAGTAGAAGTCTGCCTCGCCGGGTAGACGAAATATGACTCGCTTCTCCGCGTACTCGATTGTTGCATGGCAAGCACCCAACCAGTCCATCCCGAGAATAATATCGTAATCCTTAATGTCTAATACAATGATATCTAAGGAAAGCTTCCTTCCTCCGATACAAATATAACCATCCCTACATATCACATGGGCAGGCATGTCGACTCCCGAAGGTGTACTCATGCAAAGATTCATATTTAAAGGAGTAGAAGCTAATTTATGCTCAACAGTAAAATCAGCAGATATGAAACTATGCGTAGCACTTGAATCGAATAAGACTCTAGCGGGCAATTCTCTGAAAAGTAAAGTACCTGTCACGACAGTTTCAGAGACGGATGCCTCATCACGAGTCAGTGCATAGACTCGGCCTTGAGCACCCTGGCGTCGTGGGTTCACCGGAACAACATTGGCATCACTTGCTGGAGGCCCCTTGTTTTGATTCCCGTGGTTCTGATTCCCATGGTTCTGATTCCCATGGTTCTGATTCGGTTTTGGCTCTCGACAGTTAAAATTTTTGTGGTCCAGACGACCACATTTAAAACATCTAGTAGCTCGGCATTCATTCAATCGATGCCCTAATCTGTCGCACCTATGGCAGTACGGTGCCTGGGATGGACCCCTGTGTTCGGATGTGTGCGAACGCTTTTGTGCTCTAGACCCTCCCGTTTCCTGAGGAAGCTTGTTGTTGTTGGTACGGGGGGTTTACACATCGACCTTTGGTAGATAGCGCCCAAATATTTGCTCGATATTCATGGCAGCTTCATAACATTCCCTGTAGGTTTGACATTTCTGGTTGATGATGTCCCTACGCAAATTGTCATTCAAATCCTTCTGAAAACGATAACACCACGCCTGCTGGTTAGGCAAGAAGTGTTCAGCAAACTTAGCCAGTTTAGCAAACACTGAGTCGTAATCGTCAACAGACAAACTTCCTTGCACTAGATTGCTGAAGTCGTCTTCCTTCTGTTGCCGCACGGCCCGGGGAATATATTATTCAATGAAGGAAGATTTGAACATTTTCCAGGTGATTTTGTAGTTGGGATTGGCATCATAAATCCCTTGCTTAGTGGCTTCCCACCAATCATGCGCACGCAGTTCCAGTTGAACCGATGCACAGGCCACCCTTTTGGATCCCTAATGCCAACCAGATTGAAGAGTCCCTCCATCTTTGCAATCCATCCCATCACCACGTCTGGTTCTGCTCGTCCGTTGAACGCTGGTGGATGCATTTTAGTGAACTCTGCTGCTCGGCAGGTATTCCTAGCTGGAGGCTGAGTTTCTTCTGACTCATCCTCTACCGCCACAGCCGCCGGCGTGACAGGCCTCACTGTATCTCCCCCGTTGCTGGGTACCAAGGACGTAATCAACTGCATCATGGTATCCATCTGCTTTTGTTGAGCAGCAAACTGCGCCTGAATATGCGCCTGTTGAGTAACAGCTTGTTGTTGCTGCACCTCCATGAGATGCATAAGCCTTTCGGACATATCGATTGAACCCGCTCCTCCGGATTCTCCAGAACTTGTCGGGTCGCTCTGGATGGGCTGAGCACTGCTAGCAGTGGCAGTGTTTTTCTTAGCCATTGCTACAAAAGGGAGTAGCTTGTTAACACTCCAAAAATGATAGATTTTATATCTATGGGCTCATTGTATAGGCGACTCATCTCATGCAATGGACGCCGAACGCAACTCAATTGAGAGGCGCATCAAACTTTTTTATTATCTTTTGAAATTCCAAGGAAGTAAAGCCGTGCTCTGATACCAATATGTCACGCCCCGATCCCGAAAGGGTCAATCGTCCTCGTTGGATCCCTTACGGAACCAATCGTCCTCGCTGGGGCGTGATGCCGTGCGAGCCTGGAGTTGCGCTCGCACAAGGCAAGAACGTGCAGTGATAGGAATCCATTTTGTAACACAATTTAGAAAATATATTTACAGAAGATTGAACACAAGTGCAGGAAGAAACATGCTTTTTCATTGATAATTCAGAGTAATTTACATAGAGTTTACATTGATGCGCCTTCTCGGCTACTTGAATTTGCATTACAAAAGATAACTCAAAAGGCAGGGCGCGCTCCATCAGATAGTCCACGTCGTTCATACATTACGCCCTTGTATAGATTGAAGTCCAAGCCTCCAAAATGAACTGACTCCAGCTATACTTCAAAATAGAGGTGCTCCTAACGCCTCCTCGCTATGTACTAGCGTTGCACCGTCTGAGTGCCTGAAATAGTTGCCCACAACGTGGGTTAGTACACAACTTGTACTGGTGAACGGGATAAACCCACTCAACTAAATCGACACTAGCTTATTAGGGGCGAGCATGCACTAAGATGGTCTTTCTATAAGGAAGCAAGTGAATTCAATTCATATCAGTTGCATGTTTTGATAGGAATGAAAATAGCATCGAATCCAACCAGTACACTGATTGCTTACTCAACCGATGCACGCCTTCCCTGCAACGAAACACAAGTATACTTACCATCTGCACAAGACAATAATTAGCATGTGTTCTATTCTATGCGGTCATTGGTGTGATCGACACCTTAGGGACTTATTCCAAGCATTAGCAGTGCGCCCTATCAGCCCGGGTAGCAAGCCCTGTTGGAGGTCCCGCAATGCATCATGACTAGCACGAATCTTATGCAATAGTTCATATTTTCTCAAGCGGTGTTCCGATTTTGGTATCCCATAGGTCCAAACTCTATCCGAGGCACCAGACCGCAACCAACAACCAACTTCCTTTACAACCAACTCAAGTTTATAAGGTGTACAAGCATATAGTAAAACCAGTATACAATTCCCATGTTCCTTTCTTAGTGGCTGGCATGCATTGTGGCTAAGGATTTTCTAGGCGTCCAACCGGGCATCATCGAGTGAACATTTGAAATATTAGAGATGTGGGCGTGAAGAAGTAGGAAAGAAGGGTCCAAACCACTCACTGGTTAAGGGAAAAGATGCTGAAATAAGGAATCCCACTTAGCGACGATCAAACGTCAGTTACGCGGACCTGCAACAACACGAGCACCGAGTTAGAATTCTTGCCTATCCTTCCTTGCCGAACTCCCCAAAAATCAAAGCTCCAAACGATAAAACCAATAGCGAAAACCAAGCAAATCAAAAGTAACACCAAATCAAAATCCCAAAGCGGCAATCAAGAAAACCAAGCAACCAAACACGAAAACTATTGGAATCGTTTCAATAGAGGTATTTCCATGAGTTGGAAAGGATCATCGTATTTCGTCCGTGGCAAGAAGATGCCGAGATCTAAGCTACGACTCAGACGGACTAGCCACAAGCCCAATTATATAGTGCTCGTCCCGGTCGGATCGGGATTTGAGGTACTACATAATATACCACTAAGAAAAAGTTTCGTCCCGAAACTTAAGAACAAGGACCTACCTTCGACTGAATGAACAATGAAGGATACTTCTCCTTCATCTCTGATTCCATCTCCCAAGTTGATTCCCCAACTGTATGGTTCTGCCACAGCACGCAAACCAAGGACATCGTACGGTTGTGAAGTACTTTCTCCTTACGATCCAGAATCTGCGTCGGCTCCTCTGAGTATGATAAATTCGTGCACAGTTCAAATTATTCAAAGCTAACCACATGACTCGGATCATGCACGTACTTTAAAGTTGAGAAACATGGAATACGTCGTGCACTCCAGCCAAGGCGGGGAGGTAGTGCAATCCGGTATGCCACAGCTGCCACTCGTTCCAGTAGTTCAAAGGGACCGACAAACCTATGCTTATGATAATTCTTACCCACGACCGAGCGGTTATCCCTGCAACAGACACACAAGTTAGCCATAATTTGCATATATGGATAAACTTATGTATCAATCTTTGGTGTCAAAATGATATGTATGCAGGAAGGTAAACCTAGTATGCGACCTATTTATATGACGGTCCATGAGTTGCCCCATTGATAGACAACAACACCCCCTAGATCCCGTAGGACCGGAACATCGGGGTGCTCTCACAATCCCTTCCTGACAGACCGATTCCCAGTGCCCCAGAAATCGATCGAGAGACTATTACCTTGTGCACAAGTTGTCCGAGACCTATGCATGACAAGCAATATTCTATCAAATAAACTCTTAGGATGCACCAACATTTAACAAGCATATAACAATCTAATAGCCACACCCCCCTAGATCCCGTAGGACCGGAATATCAGGGCGGACTACTAGACTCTTCTCTTTTATTCTTTTACACTTGACACAAACACTAACCATAAAGGTTTTATGCACGATATAGTGATGCAACAAGTGAGTAAGGGGCACCCATTTAATTGAAGTAAAGCAGTATCTCTATACACATTTGCATGCAGTTCATTTCTTTGACTTATCTTTTTAGTGAGGCAACATTAAAAGTGAACTAGCGATTCTTTATTAAGGCGTGCAGACTGAAGGATTCATCGAAGGACCTAAGCCACTCACCGAATGAATCGAATGAGATGATGGGAAAGCCTTATGCAACGTTCACACTTTGATTATGCGTCCTAAAAATGCAACAACACTTGGTTAGCATACTTCGATATCTTTCCCTTTCGATTCGAAAAGAACGCGCAAGCGAGAAAAGCGAAATCATGAAAACCAAGTCATCGAAAGCAACTCAAAACACAAAGCAACACAAAACCAAGAAGCAAAGCAACCAACGAAAACTCTTAGACTTATTTTAATAGAAGTCGTTCGATCAATTCGAAGGGTTCATTGTACTTCGTCCTTGTTGATTTGGCGGTAAGGTTTTCCCGAGACTCGATTCTCAACCGATTCAAAGTAGCAATTATTCCATAAGTAACCATTCAGAGCGGGGAATTACATACTACCCCACTGAGAAGAAGTTTTGTCCACAAAACTTAAAAGATCAAGGGGGGAAGATCAAAGCATCAAGAGGTCAAAGGAATCAGACTCACTAACATCGTGCCCACTAGAGTCACGCTCTATTTTCAGGTGATACACTCTAGCCCTTCTCGTCTGATTATTTTGTTCAATAGGTGGGCTGGAGGGGTCTGAGTCTGCTCTGTGGACTTTCTCATTGGATAATCTCGTAATTCATGGTCTGGTTGTCCACACTTAAAGCACAGCCTGTGGAGAAAATGACAACTCTCTTTAATGTGACCAGAACGACCGCAAAAGCTGCACACTTTCCCGCGGTTCTCAACTGCATCACCCTTTTTCTCACCATTGTGGTATCTTTTTGCAGAAGGATTTCGAGGAGCTAGTACCTTTTTCGGAGCACTTCGTGGCATGAACTGCTCATTCTGCACCGCTGTCTCAAAGGCTTGTATATAAGTTTTACACTCTCGGTTCATAATATCCTTTATCATATTATCGTTTAAGCCTCTTATGAACTGATGTGTACGGGCCCCCTCATCAGGAATCATTGAGCTGGCAAACTTAGCAAGTTTGGAGAATTCTGACTCATAATCTTCGACGGACATGCTCCCTTGCTTAAGTTCGATAAACTCATCTTCTTTTTTCTGTCTGTCAGTTGGCGGTAGATATTGTGCAAGGAATGCTTCCTTGAACATTTCCTAAGTGATCTTACCATCCTGATGCTTGGTGGCAAGATCTGCTTTCTTTATTTCCCACCAATAGTATGCACGTAGCCGCAGCTGCATGTCTGCACACGCCACCCTCTTGTTCGCAGGTATTGAAGCAAACTCAAACAAGCTTTCCAACTTTAGTCCATTACCTTATACGGCTCGATCCTGCCTTCAAACTCCAGAGGTTTAACTTCAGAAACTCAGCACCCTTAAAGGTAGACTTCCTAGCCGCACGTCGAGGCTCGTTAGTTTATGCTAAGCTTGCTCCCTGAGGCGCAGTCGTGGCAGTCACAGGTGTCGCGGCAGTTCCTGATGCACCATTATGTGGTACCAATATTGTCATAATTTGAGTCAGAGAGTCAAGCTGCTGTTGTTGTGCCAAGGCTCTAGCATCAGCCCATTGCTGCTGAGCTTCGAACCGTTCATGTTCGACAGCATACCGATTATTTTGATTCTAAAACATAGCGATCAGCCTATCGATTTGATCATCGCTCACGCTTACTGTACGCGATATCTCAGGATTACTAGCACCGGTTTTAGTCATCTTGCTGCAAAAGAGAGTAGCTTGCATTAGTCTCATAACTTATTATGGACTTATTGCATGGGACGTTAGATTTTCATACTCTTAGGGACCTTTCATACTCTCAATTTACTTCTTATAGATTCGAAATCAAATTTCGAAATTCGGGACTTTTGAAACTGTTTGAAAACTTATATCATTTTCGAAAACGATATTTGAAGAGACCAAGGGCGTAAAGCCGTGCTCTGATACCACCTGTCGTGCCCCATGTCCCGTAGGGGCCGATCGTTCTCGCTTGGTCCCTACGGAATCGATCGTCCTTGCTTGGGCGCGATGCCGTACAAGCCTAAGTTTCGCTTGCACCAGACAACGTACCTGCACAAGACACAAGTTAGACGAAAATATACATATATAGGCACGGAATGTAAATGCAGAGAACCAAAGTTGAACACATTGATAGGAACACAAAGTACTTTTCTTTTATTGAATACTTGAATATTTGAATTACAAAGTGCTTGCTTGGCTGAGTTACAAAATATGCCTTAGAAGGCTTACAACTCTTTTTACATTCCCAAAACTAGCCACAACGCTCACACATTACATCCTTTTAGTAGAACCAAAATAACAAAACGTCTAGCAGAAGAGAAGTAGCCCACTGGAGAGGAAAGCAAATGAAGCAGCACGAGCACGATCCCTCGGAAGGTTGCGCTAGCGTCGATTCAGATTCAGAATGCTTGCCAAACTCTCGCATCCAGTACCTAGATATTTACTCACAAACGTGGGTCAGTACTACCACATGTACTGGTGGGCGACCGTGGTCAAACTTACCGAGAAATCCACACTAAGTAAGCAAGTGAAGCTAGCATTATTAGGTGATCTTTCTAGTTGTCTAGTTTTCTTTTTAACAATTCATGCAAGAAAACATAGACGATAGATAGCATATGCTTATGGTAATTCTTACCCACGACCGAGCGGTTATCCTTGCAGCAGACACACAAGTTAGCCACAATTTGCATATATGGATAAACTTATGTATCAATCTTTGGTGTCAAAATGATATGTATGCAAGAAGGTAAACCTAGCATGCGACCTATCTATATGATGGTCCATGAGTTGCCCTATTGATGGACAACAACACCCCCCTAAATTTTGTAGGACCGGAATATCGGGGTGCTCTCACAATCCCTTCCGGACCGACCGATTCCCAGTGCCCCAGAAATCGATCGAGAGACCTTGTGCACAAGTTGTCCGAGACTAATGCATGACAAGCAATATCCTATCAAATAAACTCTTAGGATGCACCAACATTTAACAAGCATATAACAATCTAATAGCCACACCCCCTAGATCCCGTAGGACCGGAACATCAGGACGGACTAGTAGACTCTTCTCTTTTATTCTTTTACACTTGACATAAACACTAACCATAAAGGTTTTATGCACGATATAGTGATGCAGCAAGTGAGTAAGGGGCACACATTTAATTGAAGTAAAGCAGTATCTCTATATACATTTGTATGCAGTTCATTTCTTTATCTTTTTAGTGAGGCAACATTATAAGTGAACTAGAGATTCTTTATTAAGGCGTGCAGACTGAAGGATTCATCGAAGGGCCTAAGCCACTCACCGAATGAATCGAATGAGAGGATGGGGAAGCCTTATGCAACGTTCACTCTTTGGTTATGCGTCCTGGAAATTCAACAATACTTTGTTAGCATACTTCGATCTCTTTTCCTTACGATTCGAAAAGAACGCTCAAGCGAGAAAAGCAAAATCATAAAAACCAAGTCATCGAAAGCAACTCAAAACACAAAGCAACACAAAACCAAGAAGCAAAGCAACCAACGAAAACTTTTGGACTTATTTCAATAGAAGTCGTTCGATCAATTCGAAGGGTTCATTGCACTTCGTCCGTATTAATTTGGCGGTAAGGTTTTCCCGAGACTCGATTCTCAACCGAGTCAAAGTAGCAAGTGTTCCATAAGTAACCGTTCGGAGCGGGCGTTACAGAAATAAGTGGGCTAGGCCTCACTGCGGTCATCATATGGCCATATGTATGCCGGAAACTACTGATCAATTTTTTTAAATAATATTGATGAGAGTTCGACGGGGTGATCGAAATGTTCTCTCCCATCTATAGAAATTACATCCATTTCAAATCTAACAATCAATTTAAGTTGAATAATAAATTTGGCTTTGCATTCTCGGTTTATGTGTCTGATATTACACATTTGCGAGAATATTATACTTTAATAAATCTTTTCAACTTTTGCGGAAGAGTCAAATTGCCAATAAATTTTTGTTTTTCTTGTACTCGGGGTATTATGCTTAACGATGCTATATATTCCAAATGGTAGGCAAATTTCTGAATGTCATGGAAATTGTATTTCTTACCTTGGAATATAAATAAATATTATTCTTGTTGCGCTATTTGTGTACGTGCAATAGTGTCCTACGTGTCCTAAAATTTAATAAATTCGTATTCTAAGGATTTTATGGTTTGAGCCTAATTTCTAATTTCTAATTTCATGATAGAGAATAATCGGTTATTCAAATTTTTTCGAAAATGACTCTCTAAAATTTCTTGGAAGTTTCGGCAGTCTCCTTCGTAATTTGGACTCCGAAATTTCATAATTAAAAGATAAAGACCCGGAGCAACCCTCCGTAGAATTTTCGGGTATGCCGACCCCCTCGGTGGAGCAACTCTCAACACCGGCATCACACGCAGTATATATATAAATACTAAAGTACAACTTTTTAAAGGAAAAAGTTTCTTACCAAGATTTATTTATAGCGACTGCTTTACCTCGGTTAATTTTTACCTTTATGCAAGCCGTCCAAGTTCTATTTGCGACATCTACTACAACATTTCAAACTAAACAAGGAAATTGATAACCATAATTTTCCAACAATCAATACAATAATATGTACTCAATCCCTAATACGAAATTTTATTTATAAGAAATTCATTTGTAAGATATTGATCACTTTATAGTATTACACAAATAATAGTTAGGTTGCTTGTATATACTACAAGTCACTTATTTTTTAGAATAAATCCTTAATTAATTTGAAGAAACTCATATATGAGTATATATACTAGCTTCAAAACTTAATCATTCTCAAAATAGTCATTGAAGAGTATATAACTCTTGTTTAGAACCTTTATAAAAATAATATTAGGTCATCCTAATATATATATATATATATATATATATATATATATATATATATATATATATATATATATATATATATATATATATATATATATATATATACTCATTTTAAATATAAGTTGAGGCAAAACGGGCAATTTAGTCATATTTAATAAATCTGGACATATTTAATATATATAAATAAAATTTATGAAATAATATATCTTTTACAGTATTTCACAAGAGTTAAGTAAGCTACATGGAAATGTTTATATGATATGTACTAAAATTATATTATATTATATTATATTATATATATATATATATATATATATATATATATATATATATATATATATATATATATATATATATATATATATATATATATATATATATATATATATCGAATTCATAAGTAATGACCCTTCCAAAGATGTCAACTACTCCATACAAGTCAACGTGTAGGTAATTATTCTTAGACAAGCACAAGCTTTTACATAGACAAAACATACAAGTATTATCACACACACACACACACACACACACACACACACACACACATATATATATATATATATATATATATATATATATATATATATATATATATATATATATATATATTAACAAAGTTTAAAATGATACACTATAGCACAACAATTCATCAAACTTGTTCAATATGGTCACAATATATATATGTATACTTATATGTATCATATTCAATCCATCAAAACAAAATTTAAAATAGTGTCAATTTATCATTCCGTGTCCAAGTCTTGGTGTCCATGTTTCAAAATTATAGGAATATCTTGAATTTTTAGAATTTACATAATTATAAATAAAAATCAGAATTTAAAGTTTTAATTAAATCATGATATATCAAAGTGTAACCCCTAAGTTGAATATAGCTTTGGAAAAAATAAAAATAAAAACTTGCACACTTGAGAAATTTGATGGTATTCTCCAAACAACGGATCATGCAATTAAGAATGAAAGAACCATTGGAAGGGGGTATTTTAACAAACATCTCCTAATCATGAGTTTAGAAAAGATGGATTAAAAGTTGAAGGAAAGAGCTTGCCTAGTTTTGGTTCTTGATTGAAAGAGATCATTGAGTTCCTTAATTTCTTCCCAATTGGTAGCCTAAGACTCAAAATAACAACATATAATCAAAATAAATTCTCATTTGGAATGATCTAATCTTGATTCAAAAGATTGGGGGAATTATACCTAAGAAAAAAAATAAAAGTGGTGGAGGTGGTCGACCGGAGCTGGATAGCCGGATGGGGTTGGCCGGCGCCGGCTGTCCCGCACCAGTAGCTGTGACAGTAGCAGCAAGGCAGCGGCAGTAGCAACAACAAAGTAGCGGCAGCAGCAACAAATAGAGAGTGAGAGATGAGAGAGAGATGGAGAGATAAGAGTGAGGGAGAGATAGATGGGATGGAGATCCAAAACCTTCCCCCATTCTCCATATACTCAGACCCTTTCCCCCATTTCCCATAAACCAATACACCCATTATTATGTTTTATTGGTGAGTCATCCTTTATAATTTTTGACCCGGTGACACATGGAGGTAGGTGAGAAGGAAAATTTTGTAATTGCAACATTTTCCTTAAGGATTACATTGCAAACTTCTAAGTATGGCATGATTTTCTTGAGGGCTAAATTGCAAAACAATAAAAATATAATAACAATAAATTTTAACTAAATAATATTTATTTAAGGAATTATTTTAAAAATCGGTTATGACACTATACCCTCCTTATATAAATTCCGTCCTCGAAATTTGGAAAAGGCAAAAGAAAGAAAGAAAACATAAACTAGAACTAACCTTAGTCGAACATATATGGGTATTGCTTTTGCATGTCCTCTTCCCTTTTCCAGACGAAGTCTAGAAATGATCTGGGAGACGTCATGCGGGAGAACTTTTATGGCCCCTATATCAACTTCAGTGACATCCCGCTGGATCGACGTTTCATTTGGCTGGATATGCTGCGGGTATGTATAAGATTTTTATTTAGAATAATATATAGTTTTATGATTAAAATGCTAAAAAATATTTTTTAAATTTGTAGAAGAAGTACTGGTGGCCGGATCATAGAGAGTCTGTGATCCGAAAGTGCTATAAGACCGTCGCCAGCAAAAGGTTCAGGGATATGATCAATAATCAGAAGGCGCTGACATCAAATTCAGGGGATCTTCACAAGGAGTGGCTCAATGAGGAGTTCTGGGAGAAGATGGAGGCTCTGACCTATATTCCCAAGTGCGAGAAGGCGAGAGCGTCCCATGCTAAGGGTGGTCTCCACACGGGTGGATCCATTCCGACCGTCGAACATTTTCGACGGATGGTCAGTATTATAATTTTTTGCTAGATCAATTTTTAATAATTCTAAATTTTTTTATTAATTAATTACTTAATTTTTACAGTGCGAGGAGACCATAAGAGCCGGGGGAGACCCGAAGTCTATCGACTTTCCCGCAATCTTTCAGCGGACGCACAAAAGAAAGAAGGATGAGAAGCTCGTAGATGAGCGGGCAGCAAAAGCATACGTAAGTTGTATTTATAAAGTTTTGTCAACGAAATTTAATTACATTATTTTTATAATTTAACTATATTTGTTTACCCTAAAAATCTAACCTTAACTTTAATATTGTTACCTATGATATCCAAAAACCATAACTCTAAACCTAACCTACAATATATAAACTTAACTCAAAATATAACCATAGTTGTAGTCAATAAAAAGATTAATCATAACCTACAATATCTAAACCTATTTACATAAATAAATATAGAAGACGTATGAGACGTTTGAGGGTGGGGCTGAAAGCAGTACGCGGACTGAGAGAAACGATCGGTGGATACAAGCTGTCGGGAGAGGGAAGGTCGGTAGCGTGTACGAGACTGGATCGTTGGCATCCCAGTCGTCGGTTCTTTCTTGAGCTCCTCTGACGGCTCCTTTAGCTCCATTAGAGCCCGTTCCTCCTGGTGCTATGAGTTTGGAGCAGATTACGACGACTCCGTTAGAGGTACAGAGGCAGGTTAAACAACTGACAGAGTCTCGTGATCATGCAGCTCCTGTTCCTCCTGCAACTCCTGCAACTCCAGCTCCTCCGATGGCTCCTACGGCTCCTCCTGCTGCTCCGCCTATCTTTCCTGAGGATCTACAGCAGATCATCGCTGCAGTTATGGCGCAGTACATGGCTACTCAACAGTCATCGCCGTCTCCGCCTCCACCGTCGACTTGATGTATTTTTTTGTTTTTTTGATAATTTGATAGTTTGTTGGATGTATTTGTGCATAACTATATATGTTTGGATTATGGTAGTGTATGATAACTTATGACTATGCACTTATATTTAAGTTCTATTGTATTTGATATGTTTCATTGTATTTGATGTGTTTGGATGTATTTGTGTATAAGTGATTTGATTTTGTATAATGTTACAGGAGCAGAAAGTAAGTGATTCTATTATGTAAAAAAATTATGTTTAGCGACGGAATAACGACGAAAAACTGAAACATGTACCAAAAAATATGTCAGCGACGGATTAACGACGAAAAATTCGTCGCTAAATATGTCTGGTACCAAAAAATATGAAAATTTTGGTATCAGACATAGTCCTATATCCGTCGCTATGTCCGTCGTCATTAGCGACGGTTTTGCGACGAAAATTCCGTCGACGAGCTTCTGAAAAATTTGGTAAAAATGGTCTCACACTTTTCGTCGACAATCTGTCGCTAATCCGTCACCAAATAAAGCGACGTAAATATTCCGTAAATATTCCGTCGATGTAATTCCGTCGTTAAGTTCGTCGCGAATCCGTCGCCATGTTGACGGATTAGCGGGGAAAATATGGTAGCGACACTTTAATTAGTGACGCCACATTTTTGTCGGTAATCCGTCGCTATATTAAAATAGCAACAAAAATAGGCACTTTAATTACTCTATATTTTTGTAGTGAATGTACTCATTGCTAGTCCAAAAATTTTATTTAGGACTGTCAAATTTTGGCATACCTTCCAATAGGTATACGACTGCCAAAATTTTAATGACCTTTTCAGTAGGTAGGACCGTCAAATTTTGAAAGTCCTAAGTAAAATAGGTTGTTCAATGGGCTGTCAAAATTTTAACAGTACTACCTATTTGAAGAGCTGTCAATAATTTTTTTTACTAGTCCTCAGTAAATTTTTACGTGGAAAATTTGTTAAGAAAAAATTGGACCAGTTTTTATCAACTTTTGTAATGCCTGTATAAAAAAAATTATTCTACAACTACAAGTAACTTGTAAGTAAATAGGGCAAGGCCTAGTTGTTGTAGTGGTAAATATTCTAAGTACTGGCAATGCATAGAGTATGTGCCAAAAGGAAAGTGACAATATATGTCCAAATGCATGAGAAATCGGATACAGGGAAACACTTAGGCAACAGAAGAAGTACTTAAGAGTTTTTTTTTTTTTTGAGATGTCCGATTTTATGTACGAATTTTTGTGCATGCTGCATTCTATACTATTTGAGTCAACTATTCCACATTTTTTTTGCGGTTTGATTTCGAAACCGTCCGTCTAGTTAGAAAAATTCTCTCTCTTCTCACTGAACATGAGTTCGGTATTACTTGTGGTGTTGATGTAGATTCAGTGGCATCCTCCCAATATATTATAGATACAAATGCATATTGGTGCAAGTTTATGTGTTTTCCAGCACTTTTGTACTTGAGATGTTCATGGATATGTATGAATTTGAGTGTATCTATGTGCACCATAAATAAACCAGTGTATATTGAGTATACCGTTCAGTTGAGAGCACTTATTTGAGGGTAGCCCATGTGTATTTATTGTCACTTTTTTTCATGAAAAATATTTACATTACAATTTTTTCACAAAATATAGTGTTTGATAACTTATATTTTTCGTAGAATTATATTCCAAAAAACTATTATTATTTTTTTTTTTTCAAAATGGAGAAAAATATAATTTGTTTTATCCATAGAAGAATACTATTTTCCGTGAAAAATAATGACAATTAAACATTCAGATTAAGTTTTTCATAATTTTTTTTTTTAATTCTATGGAATTATTTTTATTGTAAAATAATTTTGTAAAATTAATTTATTTTCCATCTTGTAATCATAAGCACCCTTAGTTATTGTTGAATTCCTAAGGTTAAAAAACTCAAATTATTGTGGTACTTTGGATTAAGGTGTTGAAACTAAGAGTGGGGGCATTTGATGTCAATTGGTGTCAAAGTCGGAAATCGTTGATGCTCGGAAACGTGTTTGGAATGAATTGAGTTTGACTTAATGTTTTGTGTTTAATTGCAAGATGAAAAATATGTAAAAAAAACTAATTCCACAAAATTGTTTTTCTAGAGATTTTTTTTTCATAGAATTTCAAAAAAAAAAATCATGGAAAACATAATTTGGTGTTTGATTGTCATTATTTTTCGTGAAAAATATAATTTTTCATGGAAAATGATATTTTTTTATGGGTTGGATAAGTTTTTTTTCTCACAATTTTAGAGAAAAATATAAAAATATATATAAAATAATTCCGTGGAAAATATAAATTATCAAATACTAAAATTGGTGGAAATTTTTTATCGAAATATTTTCCATTAAAAAAAAGCCTAATTAAATACAGCCTTAATGAAAATCTTTACTTGCAAATTTTTTGAATGTCAAATAAGAACTAGTAATCGCGTCTTAATGTAGAATACTATCCCGATCATTGTTTGTACTTGGGCTTGTGATAGATAGATTATGTAGTTTGAATTTTATTTTAGCTTTGAATTTTATTTTAGCTTTTATTTTAGCCAATGACCTCTAACCTAGTGGTAGGAGAGAGAGCCAATCCCCGAGGAGGTTGCTACTTGCTAGATCGAGCAACGGGGATGGAACGAATTAAATGTGCGGGTGCAGGGTGCGGTGCTGGTGCTGGTGCAGAGGCTTTCAGATCGAGGTGTGAT
>JAYESA010000010.1:30483980-30556480 GCA_036927795.1 Iris macrosiphon
ATATATATGTATGAGAGTGTGTGTGTGTGTGTATATATATATATATATATATATATATATATATATATATATATATGTATATGTGTGTTTGTGTTTGTATATATATATGTATGAGTGTGTGTGTGTATATATATAATATATATATATATATATATATATATATGTGTGTGTGTGTGTTTGTATATGTGTTTGTATATATATGTATGAGTGTGTGTGTGTGTATATATATATATATGTGTTTGTATATATATATATATATATATATATATATGTGAGTGTGTGTTTGTATATATATGTATGAGTGTGTGTGTATATATATATGTGTGTTTGTATATATATATGTGAGTGTGTGTTTGTTTATATATATAGAGAGTGTTTATATATATATATATATATATATATATATATATATATATATATATATATATATATATATCTAAGTGTGTATATATATACGTGTCGAGGTATGTGTGTGAGTGAGCTAGAGAGAGGGGGGGGGGGGGGGCAACAGCAGAATGCAGCCAGCAACAGCAGCAACTTGCCAGCAGCATGGCAGCAGCTTGCCAGCAGCATGGCAGCAGCAGCAACGTGGCATTTTGCAGTAGCAGCAGCAGCAGTTAGCTAGTGGTAGCAGCAGCAGTGAGATAGAGAGAGAGAGAGAGAGAGAGAGAGAGAGAGAGAGAGCTAGATATATATATATATATATATATATATATATATATATATATATATATATATATATATATATATATATATATATATATATATATATGGGTAATAGATGTATATATGTATGTGTGATATATATATAGATATGTATGTAGATATGTATATGTGTTTAGATATATATATTTGCCTATATATATATATATATATATATATATATATATATAGTTATCTAGTTAGTTAGTGTTAGAGAAGGGTAGGTGAGTTATCTCAATACCTTGAGATATCTAGCTATATATATATATATATATATATATATATATATATATATATATATATATATATATATATATATATATATATATATATATATATATATATAGTTATCTAGTTAGTTAGTGTTAGAGAAGGGTAGGTGAGTTATCTCAATACCTTGAGATATCAAGGTATTGAAGGTAACTAGGGATACCCATGGTATTGGATATCGGGGCGAGGTATTGGGCGTTTGCCTAGGTTTGGGATTAGAATTGGGTTTATATGTATAGGTGTATATATATATGTGTTAGCGTATGCATTAGTGGGTTTATGCAGGATTTGTAGCATATGTTGAGGTATCGGATACCGAAGGTATCCCGGTATCTCAAGGAGGCGAGTTTGAGGGTTTACTAGTTTAATGAGCTAGTTTTGACCTAAAATTTAGGGGCACCCTAGTTTGACCTAGAGTTGACCATAATTGCCCCTGTTGACCACAAAAGTCAACATTTGACCTAGAGTTGACTTTTTGGACCCCGGATTGACTTTTTGACCCAAATTTCATCGGATTGACCCGTTTGACCTAGAATAACCCTAGAAGCTTATTTTTAGTTATTTTATATCTGTTTAACTCTTTAGAACCCCGTTTAACCTTACTTTTTGTAATAGGTCCTTGCGACGCCAGTCCGAATCTCGATCCTCACCAGTTGCTCAGGACGTCAGGCGAGTACCTACCTCTGATTATTTTTATTTCATGATAGCGTATATATCACATGTTCAAGAACTATAGTACTTGATTCTAACACATTGTTTCATGACCTGGTACTAGTTGGATCCCGTCATGAGATGTATCCCCCTTACCGTGTTCAGCGGGTACTCTATCACGTGTATTTCATCATGTGCTTCGGGTATTGATTCTCATGTGCTATCATGTGCTTCGTGTGCTCTTGCCTTCATGTGTGTGAGTTATTTATTATGTACGTAGCATGTCGTGGTTGGATCCAAGAGTATTAATGGGGGAGGGGAGTAGTAGTTGGTTATATGATCAAAGCCAAACAATATTCATGTGTATGTCGGTTATACAACTCACACATAATGGAGTTATCGTAGATTATTTATGTGTAACCTAAGCCGATCACATAACGAACTTATGCTCAAGGCACTTAGCTAGTATTCCTGTTTTTTCACATGCAGTTACTTCTCTACTACTTGTATTATTTTCCAGTTTTATATTGCAGTTACTTTATCAATTCTACCATATATTTATTTTTCTGTGCATCTTATTTTCTTTTCTATTGCTAGTCATATACACCTTTGTAAACCCCATCGACCAGAAATTAGGGTTTACTAGTTTAATTAGCATGATTAGGGTTAATTTGAAGTAATTATGATTTAATATATAGTATTAGGATACTTGTGCAAGGATTGATTGTTTTAGGATACTACCTTAGCTGTTGCCCTAAAACGAATTCCACATATTTGACCTAGACACGTAAACCCATCATATTGAACCTAGAACAAACCCCGGATACCGATTTTCGTGCCAAATTATAGTCGCACAAAAGTCGTTACAAACGTACGTGCGCAAATTAATTGAATTGCGTAATTACGTTCGCTGCCCGTTCCAATTGACACTGAGACCCAACCTCAACCAGTTTTGGCAAACCCAGATCACGAAATTATTGTACACTGAGCCTACTACACCAACGACCCTTGTCCAACCAAATTTAGACTCCCGGTTTTTAATTAAATTAAAAACACCCGTCACATTAATTACGGATTAATTAATGTGGCTACCCAACCTCTATTAAATTGGACCCAACTCCAACCCAAACCCACATCCACACCCACAAGCCTCATACAAAACACCAAACACCATCATAGTCCAATGAGGAACACCAAACATGGTGTTTGTTTGCATTAAATCCCCAATCCTAGTTATTATGCAAATACTAAATTGTTCAGGGGCCTAATTGCAAAATTGCAATGTGGTGTCCCCCTCTCATTGGCCCAAACCATCATGGAGAAAAATAATGTTCATAACCAACCGTAGGCATTTGGTTTCCCCCCATTTTTCATGTCCTTACATCACCTTTTTGGGAACCCATCTTGACCCTACAAATTGAATGGCCTATTCCTAGCCCTCCACTCATCTTGATGGACAACCCCACTCCCCCAAGAATGTTTGTCCAGCCGGCCCTAATCCCTAGGCAGCCCCCCCTCACTCTCTCTCCTACATATACATGCTTATTTACTCATTAAATGAGAAAAAACCCAAACCCTAACTCCCACTCCCCACAGCCGACCCTAACCTACCCACCCCGAGCTCCACCACCGCCACCAGCCACCACCAGTCGCCGCCACCCTAACCCGACCCCTTCGCCGGACCCTCCCCTACCCTCGGCCACCGCCACCCGGCCACGACGCCGCCGGCAGCCACCCCCAAACAGCCCCACACCAACCTAGCTTCCACAGCCCGCACAGCATAGCCGACCACCCCCCAGCTTCGTGCTCCGCCACCACCGCGTCTCCGACCGCCGTACTTGGCCGAGCCCTTCCCCGTCCAGTCCTCCACCACCCCGCCGAGTCTCAGCCGACGCCGCCGCCGCCTCGAGGAGTAATCGGACCCGCAGCAAGGAACTATACGAAACTGCTGCTGCTGCCCATCTCCTCCCCGCGCGACGCCGGAGCGCCGTCCGGCCACCCCCGCCGGCGACGACCCACCACCGGACACCCCTCGACCTGTCGATCACTTAGGTACAATATTTTATGTTTGTTTATTAATATTTATACATATATTTTTAGTTGCAAGTTTAATATATATATATATGAGTCTCTTATATATCGTATTTTAATACGTATTCTATACTATATAATGTATTTTATGTATTTAACAGTATTTATGTTTATAATATTCCCGTAAAATTCCATAATATATATTTATAATCATTTTAATTTATATTATGTATAATAGAGTTATGTATGTATGTATGTATGTATGTATGTATGTAAGTATGTATGTATGTATGTATGTATGTATGTATGTATGTATGTATGTATGTATGTATGATTGTATGTATGTATGCATGTTCTTTTTTTCTAAATACTAAGAATATTAAATATCTAATATTAAATACATTTCTGGAAAAATCAAGTATTATTATTATATGTATATTATATAGTAAATACTTACGTATTGACCCCCCTAGTATGTATATGCCTAGGTATATATTTATATATATATATATATATATACTTGCAGTATACATATTTTATATACTTTGGCTATGTTTTATATAAATTGATATATATATTTTTTCTATCTAAATATATATATGAATATATATAAATGTGAAATTATGATATTACCCCATTTATGTACTGAGTTTTTTTTTAGTGTATTATTAGTCTATACTAATTAATATGTAAGCACTATTTTTTGTACTAATAAACAAATATATTATTTAATATATTTAAATATGTTTTAGTGTATGTATAATAAATAGTGTTGACTATATATACATACAGCCCCGACCCTGTGTCAGTTGTAGATACGGACAGTGTGTCCTAGTCGTGCTATTGTAGCGACTAATTTTGGACATTACTACATCCTATATAGGATTGCTGGACACTACTGCCGAGGCATCAGGAGCAGGGCTTTGGATTTCGCAGCTACCCGGGGCAGGCAAGTATACCTTGCTGGATTACTGCTTTAAATTTAAATGTTAAATATTTCAATTATACATGAACTGTGCGCATCCGAGATTGATTCGGGTGCAGTCGACATTGCGTCAATGAGTAGTGTACTTGACCTAGTTGCTAGTTGACTCACCCACTGCTGCGAGGATATTCTGATATCTTCCTAGACCATGGCACTATACACGTACCACGATGGTACATTCATATTGGGATGCGGATCCGCGTACCCGATTCGCTATCGGTACGTATGACGCACATCACGGACTAGCATGTATTCTAGAGTAACATAGTTAGTTGAGACTTGGCATCTAGATACGGTACACTCAAGTCGTATATTCGACTTGCGTATCTACATTGGGAGGGAAGGACAACTGATAAACGTATGGGATACCCCCACCGGACTCCGTGGTATCCAGAGGAACCACAAACTCGGTGACTCCCTATATTTCAGACACCGCGCTCTACGGAGTGTTACGGACGTATGTATACATTGCAGACACCACGCCTTAGAGTGTGGACGTTATACTTATACACAGATACCTCATTCCTCGGAATGATGGACGTTGCAGATACCACACTCTAGAGGACGTTGGACGTTATGCCTACACCTACTTATACGTTCCTAGGTTGTCCTTATATTGCATTCACTTAGATGGTTAGCACACCCCCTCTTTACTTTTATTTCAGTACTATATCCAGCATGCATATTGTATCTTGTTACGTCCCTCTGAGGACCTGGTTATCTTCCAGATCTGGATGAGGCCTTTTATCCCACAGTTTACGGGCCAGGCGTAGAGGCGAGGTTTGCTCTGGACGAAGAGTTGGAGGTACTTCCATCAGAGTACCCCTGATCAGATTGGTAGGCCTTCCGCCTATGACTGGAGCTCCTTACCTAGTTAGATGTTGTTCCAGTCTCTCCTTATCAGTACTTTCATTTCAGATATTCAGTACTTTATTCCAGACTATCAGTACATTTGTAGTGGGTTTGTTCCCACCAGACTTATTTCAGTTGTACTATGTCAGTCGACTATGTTTCTTATATTCCAGTCTTTCATTTCAGTATTTACTTGTTATCTGTGGATGAGATTAGACATTGCCTGTTGTTGTTATTAGACTTGTTAGATTTAGGACAGCGTAGCACGCTTCGTCAGGATCCATTAAATTGGGATATCCTCGGAGTCGTGTCAGCTGGCCAATGCCACGTGGCCTGGTTCCATAATATTTTGGGACTGGGACGTGACATGGTTTTAGTGGTGGCCTACGCAGGTCTCGATACACCAAACATCTATCGCTTGTGGTACGGAAACATGCCCAGCGAGCCTGCAATAGGATAGAAATTACTAGGTCTCATCCACTTGATTACGCCTTTGAAACCTCTTCCGAACTGTAATATATTTGCATCCTGTTTGATTTATTCCGTACTCTCTCTAATGAAGTTCTATCTCTTACAGCGAGATGAACCTTCGGAGCCGACGTGAGATACTCGGTGCCATAGCACCACCTGCAGCACCGAGGGAGGATACGACTCGGGGACCACCCAGAGAGCAGCCTGAGCCAGAGGCAGAGGTGATCCCTCAGGCCTCGATGATGCACTGGCATCAGATCTCTCCCGACGAGGAGACGCAGCAGCCAGAGGGCCAGGCATCACAGACGATTCCGAGGCAGTACTTCGAGGGGCAGACCTCGAGGGCGACACCGATGCCGCAGTACGAGAGGCCGGCACCCGAGGAGACACCGAGGAGACAGCAGGAGGTACCGCTTCCACCACCTCCACCGTTTCCACCTCAGATGCCACCAGCGGAGGGACAGACACAGATGATGCAGTTCTTCCAAATAATGATGCAGGCCCAGATGCAGCAGACGGAGACTCTGAGACAGGGTCTGATGGCCGTACTAGAGAGGGCACCTGCCCAAGCACCAGCACCAGCACCAGCACCAGCACCAGCACCCGCATATGTCCAGCAAACAGGCACTGTAAAAGGCTTCAGAACGATGGGCCCGGGAACCTTCTCGGGTAAGGAGACGGCTGAGGAGATCTCAGACTGGGTCTCCAACACCGAGATGCTGCTAGAGGGTTCGCAGCTACACCCCGATCTCTGGATGACCGCGGTGAGGGCCCAACTCACAGGCAACGCCCATCACTGGTGGGACTCTATGGAGCGCAGCATTGGCCGACAGCAGACTTGGGAGGAATTTCTAGAGCACTTCAACACGAAGTATTTCCCAGCTACGGTGAGGAACGCCCTGTACTCTCAGTTCCTGCACCTGGAGCAAGGGAACCTGACTGTGGACGCCTACGACGGAGAGTTTAGCAGACTCAGCCGATTCGGAGCAGCCCTGATCCCTAATAACCTGGAGAAAGCCAGGAGATTCCACCATGGCCTCACTCAAGAGCTGCAGAGGTACACTACTACCCAGGCGAGGATCTCTTATGAAGAGGTCCTAACAGAGGCGAGGATCCAGGAGGCTATAGGAGGAGGAGGAGCGAGACGTTCCAGCGGGAACGTACCAGCCAGGACCCAGCAAGGCGCCGGAGGACCGATCCGCCGACCCGGAGCGCAGGCGCAGCAGAGGACAGCGCCGTACCAGCAGAAGGAGCTTCCGACCTGTAAACTCCCTCGACCAGATTTCAGTAATTTAGGATTAGTTTAGACTAATTAGAATTTGTGCAACTTTTTAAAATTTTATTTATTGATTGTGCACTTGTTTATTACACAAATTAATTAGGGCATCACACTAGCTGTTAACCCTAAACAAATTTCACATCCCTGCCCTAGACTTGCTAGACTACTTTTTCTGTATTTTTAGCAACTTCCAGAAACCTTGTTTGGTGCTTCGTTTTATTTATTTTCTATTTAAATTTCTGCTCTTTACCATCTATGTACCCCTAGAGATTTGAGGACCAGCAGGCACCTGTTTGCCCAACCAAAAATACGATAATATTCTACTCTAATTATATTACAATTATCGTATTGACACCGTAGAAAAATTATGACCCTAAAAGCCTCTAAATAATTAGTGAACACCGTGCGCAGTATTTATTAAATAATAAATACGATGACTGTATCACCTGCAATATCAGACCCTGCCTCTGCCCAGACTCACCCCACACTGTCCAAAACATTTTCCCCAGCTATTTCTCTCATTTCCGTACAATTCAGAATTCCGGGAAATCAGTATTTAAAATCAGGTAAATTGCAAAATTACGCAAAATACCAAATTTATGCATTTATGCAAATATTGAAAAGTTAGGGGTTTATATGCAAAATTACATGCTAGGTGGCCTAATCCTATTGGCTAGACCATAGGTGTGAGGGACCCACCCAAAACACCAGAAAAATCCTGAATAAATATCCCAAAATATCAAATTACCCATTTACCCTCAAACTTCCCAATAATTACAAAAATGCCATTGCCTATAAACCCTATATAAACCCCTCATCCCCTCCCTTTCAAACCTCACAACCCTTCCCTCCGCCACCTCCGACCACCGCCTCCGGCCAAACCCTGCCCAACTCTCCGCCCTGTCCCCCTCTCCCCTCCGGCCAAGCCCCACCGCCAGCGCCGCCCTGCTCCGCCGGCTACTGCCCCCGCAATCTCCCCCTCCCCTCACTGTCCACAGCACCACCACCACTCCCATTCACCCCCAGCACCGCCTCCGGCCATCGCCGACCACCGCCACCATCCCCAAAAGCTTCGCCCCGACCTCCCCTACCTACCACCACCACCTCACCTCCCCACGACATCCCCTCCGGCCGCCCTAGCCCCCGCAACAGCCACTACCCCCTAACCCTAGCTGCTGCCACCTTCATCCCCGATGCCCCTAGCCGCCACCACCACCGTCGTGGAGCTCCGCCACCATCACCAAACTGACCGCCGTCCTCCCTTCTGCCGAACCCACCACCTGCCCGGCCACCCCCGCCGCTCCTCCGCCGCCGGCAGCCCCCGCACTCCACTGTTGCTGCTGCTGCTGCTAACAGTTGCTGTTGCTGTTCTCCTTCCTCCGGCCGCCTTCGGCCAGCTCCGCCGTCGTCCTCCCGCCGGCGACACCGTGTGGGACCCCCCTTGCCAGTAGGTATAAACCCTAACCCTATAAACCTATGTATATATGTATATGTATATGTATATGTATATGTATATATATATGTATATATATGATATATATATGTATATTTATATATATGATATATATATGTATATTTATATACATGTATTATATTATTATACTATATAAATACAGTATATTATACTATATACATGTATATTACTATATTATATATATATGTGTATATTTATATATGTATACTATATATTTATATATGTATATTTACATATATAAATATAACTATGTATATATATATGTATATAATACATATAACTATATATGTTATATATGTATATATATTATATATATGTATATAATATATATATCTAAATATATATTATGTAATAATTCACTGTGAAAATACACAGTATATATGTATACATATACTATGCATTTTGGTTTATTTATTTTATATTCCTGCACTTATATTATATATATATATATATCTATATATATATATATATATTATCTATATGTATATATATATTATTATTAATATCCAGCTGGGTAATACAGCTTAATTATATATATTATATTTCAATTCTTGCAAATGTCATTTCAATTTAATATTATATATTATATATTGTGCTGGATATTACAGCCTAATTATATATTGCACCTTATTATCCAGTGGTCACATATAGACCCTGATAATATTATACATAGATATATACATTTACAATTCTTGCCCTGTCATTTCAATTTATATTATTATATCTCAGTGGATATACCCTGACTATTATATTTATTATTATATCAGAGGATACACCCTGATAATATATTATATATCTATCGCAGTGGATATACCCTGCTACTATATATTTATACCTGCATTTATCTGTTCTTTATATATATACTATATATACTGTTATATATATATTATATCTATATATATATACCTACTATATATATATCTATATTATATATGTGTATATATATATGTTTTATATTACAGCCATGATATTTACGAACCCTGTCTATTTTAACAGAAACCAACTTCAGCACAGCCAGTGACCCCCTGTCACCAGCACCTTAACAACTGACTGTAAAATCAGGGTTCCAACACTATCAGGGAGTAGGCAAGTATACCTTGCCAAGTTATTGTTTAAATTAAATTGTTGATATCTACTTTGTTCTGAAATTTATATACCATGATCACCTGAGACTGCCTTGGGTACAGTCAACTGTTATGTTGACACGATATTACAGACTCACCAACAACTGAGAGAATATCCTAATATACTCCTAGACCCTATCACGGGAACACGCAACATGGTTGTATTACATATATGGATGTGAGCTGCGTATTTGATTAGCTACCAGTACGTGTGACCCGCATCACGGATTAGAATAACTCAGGAAATGTACGACTTGATATTTAGTTTCATAGGGATGGGAAAGATAACTAGTGGACGTATGGGACACCCCCTCCAATAATGTTTTATACCTTCGTACCAGTGATGGTCGATTGCAGAGTGCCCTTGAGTCAGGGGGCATACGACACATATACTAGCCAGTCGCCACGATTGGTGAATTACGTCAGCGTATGTCTAGCCACACATTCCCATGCGTACTACTGGATCTTTACTTGCATTTTCACTTAGTATGGTTAGCACCCTGTATTTATTTTCTTTATTCAGTATTTACTTACATGGCATGTTATTTCCTGTATCTTGTTACGTCCCACTGAGGACCTGGTTCCCTGCCAGATCTAGACGAGGCTTTCTACCCCACTGTGTACGGCCCTGATCAGGAGGCCAGATGTGCTACCGAGGAGGAGCTCGAGGAGACACCCTCAGAGTATGCTTGACCATAGAGGCCTGCCACCTGGAGATGGAGATGTTTTGCTCAGATAGACACTGCTTAGTCTATCTGATTTTTCTGCGCTATTATCAGTTTTTGTAGAAGACTTGTATTTTCATCTGTTGTGTATTGTATCAGACTCAGTTTTATATATATTTCAGCACTTGCTTTTCTGACATATTGTCGTGGATGAGATAGTTTTACCTATACTTGTAGTATTTTAGGACAGCGTAGCACGTCCCTTTGGGTCCATCAAAGTGGATTAAGCCCATAGTGACGTGTCAGCTGGCCAGTGACACGTGGCCTAGTTCCTGACATTTTTTTTGGACTGGGGCGTGACACGGTTTTAGTGGTGGCCCATGCAGGTCCAATTTTTATTGCTAGTGGTATGATGACATGCCCAGCAAGCCTGCAATAGGATAGGAACATTAGGTCTCATCTACACTGACACCATCTAAATTTTTTTTTGCATCTTGCTTGATTATCATCTATTATAACCTTTGTGATTTCTAATTATCCTATTCTTTTTCAAAAATATGGACATACCCGGGAAACCTGCGAATAATGGGGCTGACCAAGCCATAAACACCTCGCCAAGTGTTCAAGGAACCCCGTCCAATCACCAGAATTCTGGCGAGGAGACAACACCGCAGGCGGAGACACCCTTGCCTCCACCTCCAGCCTTGCCAATCCTAATGCCACAACTTGAGGGTCAACCTCAAATGTTGCAGTTTCTCCAGACTATGTTGCAGAACCAGTGGCAACAGACTGAGGCCCTGAGACAGTCTCAGTGGCAGCAGACTGAAGCTCTGCGACAGACATTGATGACGGCTCTGGAGAGAGCTACTACTCCGGCACCCGCACCTGTCCAACCAGCGGGCACAGTTCGAGGCTTCCGCCAAATGAGCCCGAGAGACTTCAAAGGCAACGAAACTCCTAAGGAGATCTCCGATTGGATCTCCAACACCGAAATGCTGCTAGAAGGATCGCAACTCACCCCCGACCTATGGATGACCGCTGTGAGGGGCCAACTTCTTGGCAACGCCCATCACTGGTGGGAATCCATAGAGCGCAGCGTCGGCAAAGACCAAACTTGGCAACAATTTCTGGAGCACTTCAACGCCAAGTACTTTCCAGCGACAGTCCAGAATGCCCTATACTCCCAGTTCCTGCACCTGGAGCAGGGAAACATGACTGTCGATGCTTACGACGCAGAGTTTAGCAGACTAAGTCGTTTCGGTGCTGATCTGATCCCGAACGAGTTGAAGAAGGCTAAAAGATTCCACCATGACCTTAACTACGAGCTCCAGAGGTACACAACAATGCATTCAAGAATCCCCTACAACGAGGTTCTTACCGAAGCAAGGGAGCAAGAAGCAATTGGCCGAGGAGTCAGACATTCAAATTCAACCTTTCCGGCCAAGAATCAGCAAGGAGCAGGAGGACCTATACGTCGTCCCCAATATCAGACGCAGCAGACAACGGGGCCTTACCAGAAGAAGGAGCTCCCGACTTGTCACTATTGTGGCAAGAAAGGACATTGGGCCAGTGACTGCAGAAAGAAGCTGGGATTATGCCTGTTATGTGGAGCTAAAAATCATATGGCCAAAGACTGCCCACAACGCAGAGATGCCGCACCTCAGCAAGGGCAGAAGCCAGGAGCCCAAGCTCAGAAGATGCTTCCCTCCACATCAGGAGGATATCAGAGAGGAGCACCTCTGCCTACTCAGGAGGCCCAGTTCAAAGCCAGACAACAAGTCGGAGGACAAAGGCAAGGACAAGCCTTTGCGTTAGCTGCCGTTGCAGAAGAGCCTGAAGGGGAAACTATAACAGGTACCATTTTAGTTGCATCATTACCTGCAACTGTATTATTCGATTCTGGGGCTACTTTGTCTTTCATATCCAGTAGTTTCGTAACCATGCACAAGCTATCCACTTCCCCGCTACCCAAGTGTTGGAAAATACTTACTGGAGGAGGTATTGTTCCAGTTACCAACATTATCAAAACCTGCCCAGTAGTTGTATGTAGTCTAGGACTAAGAGCGCGATTTTTGGTACTCCCAATGCCAAATTTCGACGTTGTCTTAGGCATGGACTGGCTAAGCCAGAACGATGCTATCCTAGACTGCCGAAAGGGCAGTGTTATTTTTAGACCCCCAGATCACCCAGAATTTGAATATGTCCGAGGAACCATAGAGCAAGGAGTAGGCCAGACTCCTAGAGCTTACATGGCGATGGAGACAGCACTTCCATCAGTTGTAGCAGAGTTCGCGGACGTATTTCCAGAAGAATTGCCAGGCCTACCGCCTGACAGAGAAGTGGAGTTCATAATTGAGCTAATTCCCGGAGCTGCACCAGTATCCTCCAATGTATACCGACTGGCGAAGAAGGAGCTTGACGAGCTGAAGCTTCAACTGGAGGAACTACAGATCAAGGGATTTGTTCGTCCTAGTGCATCACCCTGGGGAGCACCAGTGCTGTTTGTACCAAAGAAGGACGGAACATATCGCATGTGTATTGATTACAGAGCCCTCAACGCTCTAACAATCAAAAACAAGTATCCCTTGCCGAGAATTGACGACCTGTTCGATCAACTAACAGGAGCCGTGGTATTCTCGAAGATAGACTTGAGGTCAGGCTATCATCAGGTCAAGGTACGCAGAGAAGACATTCCAAAGACAGCATTCAGGACTCGTTATGGTCATTACGAGTTTCTGGTGATGCCATTTGGACTGACTAATGCACCTGCTGTATTCATGAACCTGATGAACCGAGTCTTCCATCAATATCTGGACCATTTCGTGGTAGTCTTCATCGACGACATTCTGGTGTATTCGAAGAGCCACGAAGAGCATGAGGAGCACTTAAGACTGGTGCTAGAGACGCTGAGACAGGAGAGCCTGTATGCCAAAATGAGCAAGTGTGAATTTTTCCTTGATCGTGTTGCTTTTCTTGGGCACGTGATCACAGGAGAAGGCATCTCGGTGGACCCTGCAAAGATTTCATCTGTAGAGACATGGCCAACTCCGACCAATGTCTCAGAGGTGAGAAGCTTTCTAGGACTTGCCGGATATTACCGGAGGTTCGTAGAAAACTTTGCAAGAATATCGGAACCAATTACTCGCCTTACCCGCAAGGAGCAGGAATTCTTATGGACTGAAGAATGCCAGACAGCCTTTGATGAGTTGAAGAAGCGTCTGACTACAGCCCCCATTTTGACTATACCATCTGGATCCGGAGGTTTCGTCATCTATAGCGATGCATCCGGGAAATGATTTGGTTGTGTCTTAATGCAACATGGGAAGGTTGTAGCTTATGCCTCACGACAACTGAGGACTCATGAGAAGAATTACCCCACTCATGACCTGGAGCTTGCCGCGGTCATCTTCGCCTTGAAGCTATGGAGACACTATCTATATGGCGAACGAGTGGAGATCTTCACCGATCACAAGAGCTTGAAATATGTCTACACTCAGAAGGACTTAAATCTGAGGCAAAGACGATGGCTTGAAGTGATGACGGATTTCGAGATTGATCTGCAATACCATCCGGGGAAAGCTAATGTGGTAGCAGATGCTCTAAGCAGAAGACCCTCGGCATTCTTTATGATCACCCAACCAGATCTGCTGAGAGATCTAGAAAAGTTGGGAATAGAGGTCATTATGCCAGTACTTGACGGCCAGTTATCAAACTACCAGCAGCAATCAACCTTGGTGGAAAGAATCAAAGCTGCTCTACCAGCAGATGCAAGATTTTAGAGGCTTCGCCAAAGAACAGAGGTTGGAATCCAGACAGGATGTCGCATACACGAAGATGGGACTCTAAGATGTGGTGATCGTCTTTATGTTCCAAATGGAGAACTTCGTAATGAGCTGATGTCAGAAGCTCATAGCTCAACATACTCTATACATCCGGAAGGCACCAAGATGTACAGAGATTTGCGACAATATTACTGGTGGCATGGAATGAAGCGGGAGATAGCACGCTTTGTGGCCAAATGCCTGGTGTATCAGCAAGTCAAGGCTGAACATCAAAGATCTGCCGGTCTACTTCAACCCCTCCCAATACCTGAATGGAAATGGGAACACATTACGATGGACTTTGTTACGGGCTTCCCAAGAAGTCCTAGTGGTCGTAATGCTGTCTGGGTAATTATAGACAGACTCACTAAAGCTGCTCATTTCCTACCTTTCAGAGTCGGACAATCTACAGAAGTCTTGGCAGATATGTACATGAAGGAGATAGTGCGTCTGCATGGAGTACCAGTCAGTATAATATCTGACAGGGATACGAGATTTACATCTTACTTTTGGCGAAGTATGCAAGAAAGTCTTGGTACCCGCCTCAAGTTCAGCACCTCGTATCATCCACAGACAGATGGCCAGTCAGAGCGTACCATCCAGACTCTAGAAGATATGCTGAGAGCCTGTATGCTTGATTTCAGCGGATCCTGGAAAGATCACCTACATCTGGTGGAATTTTCCTACAACAACAGCTATCAAGCAAGCATCCAAATGGCTCCCTTCGAAGCTTTATACGGAAGGAAGTGTCGTTCTCCAGTATGCTGGAGCGATGTTGGCGAGAGACAGATCTTGGGACCAGAACTGATTATTCATACGGTGGAGAAGGTAAAGAAGATTCAGGGACACCTACGAGCTGCACAAGACAGACAGAAGCACTGGGCCAACATTCATCGCAGACCTCTAGAGTTCCAAGTAGGGGAGCATGTGTTCTTGAAGATCTCACCTACCAGAGGAACTATCAGATTTGGAGGAAGAGGGAAGCTAAGTCCAAGGTACATTGGACCCTTCGATGTGCTAGATCGCGTCGGAGAAGTTGCTTACAGGCTAGCTCTACCTCAGACCTTGGAGGGCGTACATGACGTCTTTCACGTATCTCAGCTGAGGAGGTACATTCCAGACCCGAGTCATGTGCTGGACTATTCAGAGATCACTATCGGGCCGAGCTTATCGTACCAGGAAGAGCCTGTAGAGATCCTGGACCATAGCGAGAAAGTGCTGCGAGGTCAGACTATTCCTCTTGTTCGTATTGCATGGAGACATCATGCACCAGGTGAATCCACCTGGGAACGAGAAGAGGATATTCGTCAGCGTTATCCCCATCTATTTCCAAACCAGGGTATGTCCAATATTTCAAATTCAATCTTCCTTAATCATCATATGTCCTTAATTAATTTTTCATTCTAATTATATGGTTGTTTTTATTTCGTGGACGAAATATTCTAAGGAGGGTAGATTGTAAACTCCCTCGACCAGATTTCAGTAATTTAGGATTAGTTTAGACTAATTAGAATTTGTGCAACTTTTTAAAATTTTATTTATTGATTGTGCACTTGTTTATTACACAAATTAATTAGGGCATCACACTAGCTGTTAACCCTAAACAAATTTCACATCCCTGCCCTAGACTTGCTAGACTACTTTTTCTGTATTTTTAGCAACTTCCAGAAACCTTGTTTGGTGCTTCGTTTTATTTATTTTCTATTTAAATTTCTGCTCTTTACCATCTATGTACCCCTAGAGATTTGAGGACCAGCAGGCACCTGTTTGCCCAACCAAAAATACGATAATATTCTACTCTAATTATATTACAATTATCGTATTGACACCGTAGAAAAATTATGACCCTAAAAGCCTCTAAATAATTAGTGAACACCGTGCACAGTATTTATTAAATAATAAATACGATGACTGTATCACCTGCAATATCAGACCCTGCCTCTGCCCAGACTCACCCCACACTGTCCAAAACATTTTCTCCAGCTATTTCTCTCATTTCTGTACAATTCAGAATTCCGGGAAATCAGTATTTAAAATCAGGTAAATTGCGAAATTACGCAAAATACCAAATTCATGCATTTATGCAAATATTGAAAAGTTAGGGGTTTATATGCAAAATTGCATGCTAGGTGGCCTAATCCTATTGGCTAGACCATAGGTGTGAGGGACCCACCCAAAACACCAGAAAAATCCTGAATAAATATCCCAAAATATCAAATTACCCATTTACCCTCAAACTTCCCAATAATTACAAAAATGCCATTGCCTATAAACCCTATATAAACCCCTCATCCCCTCCCTTTCAAACCTCACAACCCTTCCCTCCGCCACCTCCGACCACCGCCTCCGGCCAAACCCTGCCCAACTCTCTGCCCTGTCCCCCTCTCCCCTCCGGCCAAGCCCCACCGCCAGCGCCGCCCTGCTCCGCCGGCTACAGCCCCCGCAATCTCCCCCTCCCCTCACTGTCCACAGCACCACCACCACTCCCATTCACCCCCAGCGCCGCCTCCGGCCATCGCCGACCACCGCCACCATCCCCAAAAGCTTCGCCCCGACCTCCCCTACCTACTACCCCCACCTCACCTCCCCACGACATCCCCTCCGGCCGCCCTAGCCCCCGCAGCAGCCACTACCCCCTAACCCTAGCTGCTGCCACCTTCATCCCCGACGCCCCTAGCCGCCACCCGCCACCACCACCGTCGTGGAGCTCCGCCACCATCACCAAACTGACCGCCGTCCTCCCTTCTGCCGAACCCACCACCTGCCCGGCCACCCCCGCCGCTCCTCCGCCGCCGGCAGCCCCCGCACTCCACTGTTGCTGCTGCTGCTGCTAACAGCTGCTGTTGCTGTTCTCCTTCCTCCGGCCGCCTCCGGCCAGCTCCGCCGCCGTCCTCCCGCCGGCGACACCGTGTGGGACCCTCCTTGCCAGTAGGTATAAACCCTAACCCTATAAACCTATGTATATACGTATATAGGTATATGTATATGTATATGTATATGTATATGTATATATATGATATATATATGTATATTTATATACATGTATTATATTATTATACTATATAAATACAGTATATTATACTATATACATGTATATTACTATATTATATATATATATGTGTATATTTATATATGTATACTATATATTTATATATGTATATTTACATATATAAATATAACTATGTATATATATATGTATATAATACATATAACTATATATGTTATATATGTATATATATTATATATATGTATATAATATATATATCTAAATATATATTATGTAATAATTCACTGTGAAAATACACAGTATATATGTATACATATACTATGCATTTTGGTTTATTTATTTTATATTCCTGCACTTATATTACATATATATATATATCTATATATATATATATATATTATCTATATGTATATATATATTATTATTAATATCCAGCTGGGTAATACAGCTTAATTATATATATTATATTTTAATTCTTGCAAATGTCATTTCAATTTAATATTATATATTATATATTGTGCTGGATATTACAGCCTAATTATATATTGCACCTTATTATCCAGTGGTCACATATAGACCCTGATAATATTATACATAGATATATACATTTACAATTCTTGCCCTGTCATTTCAATTTATATTATTATATCTCAGTGGATATACCCTGACTATTATATTTATTATTATATCAGAGGATACACCCTGATAATATATTATATATCTATCGCAGTGGATATACCCTGCTACTATATATTTATACCTGCATTTATCTGTTCTTTATATATATACTATATATACTGTTATATATATATTATATCTATATATATATACCTACTATATATATATCTATATTATATATGTGTATATATATATGTTTTATATTACAGCCATGATATTTACGAACCCTGTCTATTTTAACAGAAACCAACTTCAGCACAGCCAGTGACCCCCTGTCACCAGCACCTTAACAACTGACTGTAAAATCAGGGTTCCAACACTATCAGGGAGTAGGCAAGTATACCTTGCCAAGTTATTGTGTAAATTAAATTGTTGATATCTACTTTGTTCTGAAATTTATATACCATGATCACCTGAGACTGCCTTGGGTACAGTCAACTGTTATGTTGACACGATATTACAGACTCACCAACAACTGAGAGAATATCCTAATATTCTCCTAGACCCTATCACGGGAACACGCAACATGGTTGCATTACATATATGGATGTGAGCTGCGTATTTGATTAGCTACCAGTACGTGTGACCCGCATCACGGATTAGAATAACTCAGGAAATGTACGACTTGACATTTAGTTTCATAGGGATGGAAAAGATAACTAGTGGACGTATGGGACACCCCCTCCAATAATGTTTTATACCTTCGTACCAGTGATGGTCGATTGCAGAGTGCCCTTGAGTCAGGGGGCATACGACACATATACTAGCCAGTCGCCACGATTGGTGAATTACGTCAGCGTATGTCTAGCCACACATTCCCATGCGTACTACTGGATCTTTACTTGCATTTTCACTTAGTATGGTTAGCACCCTGTATTTATTTTCTTTATTCAGTATTTACATACATGGCATGTCATTTCCTGTATCTTGTTACGTCCCACTGAGGACCTGGTTCCCTGCCAGATCTAGACGAGGCTTTCTACCCCACTGTGTACGGCCCTGATCAGGAGGCCAGATGTGCTACCGAGGAGGAGCTCGAGGAGACACCCTCAGAGTATGCTTGACCATAGAGGCCTGCCACCTGGAGATGGAGATGTTTTGCTCAGATAGACACTGCTTAGTCTATCTGATTTTTCTGCGCTATTATCAGTTTTTGTAGAAGACTTGTATTTTCATCTGTTGTGTATTGTATCAGACTCAGTTTTATATATATTTCAGCACTTGCTTTTCTGACATATTGTCGTGGATGAGATAGTTTTACCTATACTTGTAGTATTTTAGGACAGCGTAGCACGTCCCTTTGGGTCCATCAAAGTGGATTAAGTCCATAGTGACGTGTCAGCTAGCCAGTGACACGTGGCCTAGTTCCTGACATTTTTTTTGGACTGGGGCGTGACACGGTTTTAGTGGTGGCCCATGCAGGTCCAATTTTTATTGCTAGTGGTATGATGACATGCCCAGCAAGCCTGCAATAGGATAGGAACATTAGGTCTCATCCACACTGACACCATCTAAATTTTTTTTTGCATCTTGCTTGATTATCATCTATTATAACCTTTGTGATTTCTAATTATCCTATTCTTTTTCAGAAATATGGACATACCCGGGAAACCTGCGAATAATGGGGCTGACCAAGCCACAAACACCTCGCCAAGTGTTCAAGGAACCCCGTCCAATCACCAGAATTCTGGCGAGGAGACAACACCGCAGGCGGAGACACCCTTGCCTCCACCTCCAGCCTTGCCAATCCTAATGCCACAACTTGAGGGTCAACCTCAAATGTTGCAGTTTCTCCAGACTATGTTGCAGAACCAGTGGCAACAGACTGAGGCCCTGAGACAGTCTCAGTGGCAGCAGACTGAAGCTCTGCGACAGACATTGATGACGACTCTGGAGAGAGCTACTACTCCGGCACCCGCACCTGTCCAACCAGCGGGCACAGTTCGAGGCTTCCGCCAAATGAGCCCGAGAGACTTCAAAGGCAACGAAACTCCTGAGGAGATCTCCGATTGGATCTCCAACACCGAAATGCTGCTAGAAGGATCGCAACTCACCCCCGACCTATGGATGACCGCTGTGAGGGGCCAACTTCTTGGCAACGCCCATCACTGGTGGGAATCCATAGAGCGCAGCGTCGGCAAAGACCAAACTTGGCAACAATTTCTGGAGCACTTCAACGCCAAGTACTTTCCAGCGACAGTCCAGAATGCCCTATACTCCCAGTTCCTGTACCTGGAGCAGGGAAACATGACTGTCGATGCTTACGACGCAGAGTTTAGCAGACTAAGTCGTTTCGGTGCTGATCTGATCCCGAACGAGTTGAAGAAGGCTAAAAGATTCCACCATGGCCTTAACTACGAGCTCCAGAGGTACACAACAATGCAGTCAAGAATCCCCTACAACGAGGTTCTTACCGAAGCAAGGGAGCAAGAAGCAATTGGCCGAGGAGTCAGACGTTCAAATTCAACCTTTCCGGCCAAGAATCAGCAAGGAGCAGGAGGACCTATACGTCGTCCCCAATATCAGACGCAGCAGACAACGGGGCCTTACCAGAAGAAGGAGCTCCCGACTTGTCACTATTGTGGCAAGAAAGGACATTGGGCCAGTGACTGCAGAAAGAAGCTGGGATTATGCCTGTTATGTGGAGCTAAAAATCATATGGCCAAAGACTGCCCACAACGCAGAGATGCCGCACCTCAGCAAGGGCAGAAGCCAGGAGCCCAAGCTCAGAAGATGCTTCCCTCCACATCAGGAGGATATCAGAGAGGAGCACCTCTGCCTACTCAGGAGGCCCAGTTCAAAGCCAGACAACAAGTCGGAGGACAAAGGCAAGGACAAGCCTTTGCGTTAGCTGCCGTTGCAGAAGAGCCTGAAGGGGAAACTATAACAGGTACCATTTTAGTTGCATCATTACCTGCAACTGTATTATTCGATTCTGGGGCTACTTTGTCTTTCATATCCAGTAGTTTCGTAACCATGCACAAGCTATCCACTTCCCCGCTACCCAAGTGTTGGAAAATACTTACTGGAGGAGGTATTGTTCCAGTTACCAACATTATCAAAACCTGCCCAGTAGTTGTATGTAGTCGAGGACTAAGAGCGCGATTTTTGGTACTCCTAATGCCAAATTTCGACGTTGTCTTAGGCATGGACTGGCTAAGCCAGAACGATGCTATCCTAGACTGCCGAAAGGGCAGTGTTATTTTTAGACCCCCAGATCACCCAGAATTTGAATATGTCCGAGGAACCATAGAGCAAGGAGTAGGCCAGACTCCTAGAGCTTACATGGCGATGGAGACAGCACTTCCATCAGTTGTAGCAGAGTTCGCGGACGTATTTCCAGAAGAATTGCCAGGCCTACCGCCTGACAGAGAAGTGGAGTTCATAATTGAGCTAATTCCCGGAGCTGCACCAGTATCCTCCAATGTATACCGACTGGCGAAGAAGGAGCTTGACGAGCTGAAGCTTCAACTGGAGGAACTACAGATCAAGGGATTTGTTCGTCCTAGTGCATCACCCTGGGGAGCACCAGTGCTGTTTGTACCAAAGAAGGACGGAACATATCGCATGTGTATTGATTACAGAGCCCTCAACGCTCTAACAATCAAAAACAAGTATCCCTTGCCGAGAATTGACGACCTGTTCGATCAACTAACAGGAGCCGTGGTATTCTCGAAGATAGACTTGAGGTCAGGCTATCATCAGGTCAAGGTACGCAGAGAAGACATTCCAAAGACAGCATTCAGGACTCGTTATGGTCATTACGAGTTTCTGGTGATGCCATTTGGACTGACTAATGCACCTGCTGTATTCATGAACCTGATGAACCGAGTCTTCCATCAATATCTGGACCATTTCGTGGTAGTCTTCATCGACGACATTCTGGTGTATTCGAAGAGCCACGAAGAGCATGAGGAGCACTTAAGACTGGTGCTAGAGACGCTGAGACAGGAGAGCCTGTATGCCAAAATGAGCAAGTGTGAATTTTTCCTTGATCGTGTTGCTTTTCTTGGGCACGTGATCACAGGAGAAGGCATCTCGGTGGACCCTGCAAAGATTTCATCTGTAGAGACATGGCCAACTCCGACCAATGTCTCAGAGGTGAGAAGCTTTCTAGGACTTGCCGGATATTACCGGAGGTTCGTAGAAAACTTTGCAAGAATCTCGGAACCAATTACTCGCCTTACCCGCAAGGAGCAGGAATTCTTATGGACTGAAGAATGCCAGACAGCCTTTGATGAGTTGAAGAAGCGTCTGACTACAGCCCCCATTTTGACTATACCATCTGGATCCGGAGGTTTCGTCATCTATAGCGATGCATCCGGGAAATGATTTGGTTGTGTCTTAATGCAACATGGGAAGGTTGTAGCTTATGCCTCACGACAACTGAGGACTCATGAGAAGAATTACCCCACTCATGACCTGGAGCTTGCCGCGGTCATCTTCGCCTTGAAGCTATGGAGACACTATCTATATGGCGAACGAGTGGAGATCTTCACCGATCACAAGAGCTTGAAATATGTCTACACTCAGAAGGACTTAAATCTGAGGCAAAGACGATGGCTTGAAGTGATGACGGATTTCGAGATTGATCTGCAATACCATCCGGGGAAAGCTAATGTGGTAGCAGATGCTCTAAGCAGAAGACCCTCGGCATTCTTTATGATCACCCAACCAGATCTGCTGAGAGATCTAGAAAAGTTGGGAATAGAGGTTATTATGCCAGTACTTGACGGCCAGTTATCAAACTACCAGCAGCAATCAACCTTGGTGGAAAGAATCAAAGCTGCTCTACCAGCAGATGCAAGATTTCAGAGGCTTCGCCAAAGAACAGAGGCTGGAATCCAGACAGGATGTCGCATACACGAAGATGGGACTCTAAGATGTGGTGATCGTCTTTATGTTCCAAATGGAGAACTTCGTAATGAGCTGATGTCAGAAGCTCATAGCTCAACATACTCTATACATCCGGGAGGCACCAAGATGTACAGAGATTTGCGACAATATTACTGGTGGCATGGAATGAAGCGGGAGATAGCACGCTTTGTGGCCAAATGCCTGGTGTGTCAGCAAGTCAAGGCTGAACATCAAAGATCTGCCGGTCTACTTCAACCCCTCCCAATACCTGAATGGAAATGGGAACACATTACGATGGACTTTGTTACGGGCTTCCCAAGAAGTCCTAGTGGTCGTAATGCTGTCTGGGTAATTATAGATAGACTCACTAAAGCTGCTCATTTCCTACCTTTCAGAGTCGGACAATCTACAGAAGTCTTGGCAGATATGTACATGAAGGAGATAGTGCGTCTTCATGGAGTACCAGTCAGTATAATATCTGACAGGGATACGAGATTTACATCTTACTTTTGGCGAAGTATGCAAGAAAGTCTTGGTACCCGCCTCAAGTTCAGCACCTCGTATCATCCACAGACAGATGGCCAGTCAGAGCGTACCATCCAGACTCTAGAAGATATGCTGAGAGCCTGTATGCTTGATTTCAGCGGATCCTGGGAAGATCACCTACATCTGGTGGAATTTTCCTACAACAACAGCTATCAAGCAAGCATCCAAATGGCTCCCTTCGAAGCTTTATACGAAAGGAAGTGTCGTTCTCCAGTATGCTGGAGCGATGTTGGCGAGAGACAGATCTTGGGACCAGAACTGATTATTCATACGGTGGAGAAGGTAAAGAAGATTCAGGGACACCTATGAGCTGCACAAGACAGACAGAAGCACTGGGCCAACATTCATCGCAGACCTCTAGAGTTCCAAGTAGGGGAGCATGTGTTCTTGAAGATCTCACCTACCAGAGGAACTATCAGATTTGGAGGAAGAGGGAAGCTAAGTCCAAGGTACATTGGACCCTTCGATGTGCTAGATCGCGTCGGAGAAGTTGCTTACAGGCTAGCTCTACCTCAGACCTTGGAGGGCATACATGACGTCTTTCATGTATCTCAGCTGAGGAGGTACATTCCAGACCCGAGTCATGTTCTGGACTTTTCAGAGATCACTATCGGGCCGAGCTTATCGTACCAGGAAGAGCCTGTAGAGATCCTGGACCATAGCGAGAAAGTGCTGCGAGGTCAGACTATTCCTCTTGTTCGTATTGCATGGAGACATCATGCACCAGGTGAATCCACCTGGGAACGAGAAGAGGATATTCGTCAGCGTTATCCCCATCTATTTCCAAACCAGGGTATGTCCAATATTTCAAATTCAATCTTCCTTAATCATCATATGTCCTTAATTAATTTTTCATTCTCATTATATGGTTGTTTTTATTTCGTGGACAAAATATTCTAAGGAGGGTAGATTGTAAACTCCCTCGACCAGATTTCAGTAATTTAGGATTAGTTTAGACTAATTAGAATTTGTGCAACTTTTTAAAATTTTATTTATTGATTGTGCACTTGTTTATTACACAAATTAATTAGGGCATCACACTAGCTGTTAACCCTAAACAAATTTCACATCCCTGCCCTAGACTTGCTAGACTACTTTTTCTGTATTTTTAGCAACTTCCAGAAACCTTGTTTGGTGCTTCGTTTTATTTATTTTTTATTTAAATTTCTGCTCTTTACCATCTATGTACCCCTAGAGATTTGAGGACCAGCAGGCACCTGTTTGCCCAACCAAAAATACGATAATATTCTACTCTAATTATATTACAATTATCGTATTGACACCGTAGAAAAATTATGACCCTAAAAGCCTCTAAATAATTAGTGAACACCGTGCGCAGTATTTATTAAATAATAAATACGATGACTGTATCACCTGCAATATCAGACCCTGCCTCTGCCCAGACTCACCCCACACTGTCCAAAACATTTTCCCCAGCTATTTCTCTCATTTCTGTACAATTCAGAATTCCGAGAAATCAGTATTTAAAATCAGGTAAATTGCAAAATTACGCAAAATACCAAATTCATGCATTTATGCAAATATTGAAAAGTTAGGGGTTTATATGCAAAATTGCATGCTAGGTGGCCTAATCCTATTGGCTAGACCATAGGTGTGAGGGACCCACCCAAAACACCAGAAAAATCCTGAATAAATATCCCAAAATATCAAATTACCCATTTACCCTCAAACTTCCCAATAATTACAAAAATGCCATTGCCTATAAACCCTATATAAACCCCTCATCCCCTCCCTTTCAAACCTCACAACCCTTCCCTCCGCCACCTCCGACCACCGCCTCCGGCCAAACCCTGCCCAACTCTCCGCCCTGTCCCCCTCTCCCCTCCGGCCAAGCACCACCGCCAGCGCCGCCCTGCTCCGCCGGCTACAGCCCCCGCAATCTCCCCCTCCCCTCACTGTCCACAGCACCACCACCACTCCCATTCACCCCCAGCGCCGCCTCCGGCCATCGCCGACCACCGCCACCATCCCCAAAAGCTTCGCCCCGACCTCCCCTACCTACCACCACCACCTCACCTCCCCACGACATCCCCTCCGGCCGCCCTAGCCCCCGCAGCAGCCACTACCCCCTAACCCTAGCTGCTGCCACCTTCATCCCCGACGCTCCTAGCCGCCACCACCACCGTCGTGGAGCTCCGCCACCATCACCAAACTGACCGCCGTCCTTCCTTCTGCCGAACCCACCACCTGCCCGGCCACCCCCGCCGCTCCTCCGCCGCCGGCAGCCCCCGCACTCCACTGTTGCTGCTGCTGCTGCTAACAGCTGCTGTTGCTGTTCTCCTTCCTCCGGCCGCCTCCGGCCAGCTCCGCCGCCGTCCTCCCGCCGGCGACACCGTGTGGGACCCCCCTTGCCAGTAGGTATAAACCCTAACCCTATAAACCTATGTATATATGTATATGTATATGTATATGTATATGTATATGTATATGTATATATATATGTATATATATGATATATATGTATATTTATATACATGTATTATATTATTATACTATATAAATACAGTATATTATACTATATACATGTATATTACTATATTATATATATATATATATGTGTATATTTATATATGTATACTATATATTTATATATGTATATTTACATATATAAATATAACTATGTATATATATATGTATATAATACATATAACTATATATGTTATATATGTCTATATATTATATATATGTATATAATATATATATCTAAATATATATTATGTAATAATTCACTGTGAAAATACACAGTATATATGTATACACATACTATGCATTTTGGTTTATTTATTTTATATTCCTGCACTTATATTATATATATATATATATCTATATATATATATATATTATCTATATGTATATATATATTATTATTAATATCCAGCTGGGTAATACAGCTTAATTATATATATTATATTTCAATTCTTGCAAATGTCATTTCAATTTAATATTATATATTATATATTGTGCTGGATATTACAGCCTAATTATATATTGCACCTTATTATCCAGTGGTCACATATAGACCCTGATAATATTATACATAGATATATACATTTACAATTCTTGCCCTGTCATTTCAATTTATATTATTATATCTCAGTGGATATACCCTGACTATTATATTTATTATTATATCAGAGGATACACCCTGATAATATATTATATATCTATCGCAGTGGATATACCCTGCTACTATATATTTATACCTGCATTTATCTGTTCTTTATATATATACTATATATACTGTTATATATATATTATATCTATATATATATACCTACTATATATATATCTATATTATATATGTGTATATATATATGTTTTATATTACAGCCATGATATTTACGAACCCTGTCTATTTTAAAAGAAACCAACTTCAGCACAGCCAGTGACCCCCTGTCACCAGCACCTTCACAACTGACTGTAAAATCAGGGTTCCAACACTATCAGGGAGTAGGAAAGTATACCTTGCCAAGTTATTGTTTAAATTAAATTGTTGATATCTACTTTGTTCTGAAATTTATATACCATGATCACCTGAGACTGCCTTGGGTACAGTCAACTGTTATGTTGACACGATATTACAGACTCACCAACAACTGAGAGAATATCCTAATATTCTCCTAGACCCTATCACGGGAACACGCAACATGGTTGTATTACATATATGGATGTGAGCTGCGTATTTGATTAGCTACCAGTACGTGTGACCCGCATCACGGATTAGAATAACTCAGGAAATGTACGACTTGACATTTAGTTTCATAGGGATGGGAAAGATAACTAGTGGACGTATGGGACACCCCCTCCAATAATGTTTTATACCTTCGTACCAGTGATGGTCGATTGCAGAGTGCCCTTGAGTCAGGGGGCATACGACACATATACTAGCCAGTCGCCACGATTGGTGAATTACGTCAGCGTATGTCTAGCCACACATTCCCATGCGTACTACTGGATCTTTACTTGCATTTTCACTTAGTATGGTTAGCACCCTGTATTTATTTTCTTTATTCAGTATTTACATACATGGCATGTTATTTCCTATATCTTGTTACGTCCCACTGAGGACCAGGTTCCCTGCCAGATCTAGACGAGGCTTTCTACCCCACTGTGTACGGCCCTGATCAGGAGGCCAGATGTGCTACCGAGGAGGAGCTCGAGGAGACACCCTCAGAGTATGCTTGACCATAGAGGCCTGCCACCTGGAGATGGAGATGTTTTGCTCAGATAGACACTGCTTAGTCTATCTGATTTTTCTGCGCTATAATCAGTTTTTGTAGAAGACTTGTATTTTCATCTGTTGTGTATTGTATCAGACTCAGTTTTATATATATTTCAGCACTTGCTTTTCTGACATATTATCGTGGATGAGATAGTTTTACCTATACTTGAAGTATTTTAGGACAGCGTAGCACGTCCCTTTGGGTCCATCAAAGTGGATTAAGCCCATAGTGACGTGTCAGCTGGCCAGTGACACGTGGCCTAGTTCCTGACATTTTTTTTGGACTGGGGCGTGACACGACCTGTCACTTCTGTGGCAAGAGAGGACACGTCATCCGAGACTGCAGGAAGAAGCTTGGGCTCTGCATGGTCTGTGGAGCCAGTCAGCACCTTGCTAGAGACTGCCCCCAGCGCAGAGACACAGCACCCCAGACTGGACAGAGGCCACCAGCAACACCACTGAGGACACCACCCCCAGCAGGAGGACAGCGTCCACCAGCTACCGAAGGACAGCAGAGAGGACCACCCTTGGTCACACAGGAGGCACACTTCAACCAGGCCCGACAGCAGGCAGGAGGGCAGATGTGCGGGCAAGCCTTTGCTTTAGCATCTATTGAGGAGGAACCAGAGGGAGAGGCTATAGCAGGTACAATTCTAGTTGCCTCATTACCTGCGACTGCACTGTTTGATTCTGGAGCTACATTGTCATTTATATCTAGTAGATTTGTAGCAATGCATAGAGTAGCAACTTCCCCCTTACCTAAGAGTTGGAGAATACTTACCGGAGGAGGCATCGTACCGGTTACCAGCACCATTAGAACGTGCTCGGTAGTATTTTGTGGTAGGGAGATGAGAGCGCGATTGTTGGTACTCCCAATGCCAGCTTTCGACGTTGTTCTGGGCATGGACTGGTTAAGCCAGTACAATACCGTACTAGATTGCCGGAAGGGTAGCGTTACTTTTAGACTGCCAGGACAACCGGAGTTCGAATTCATGCGAGGCACCATCGACCTAGGAGTCGGACATACAGCTGGAGCTTACATGGCTATGGAGACGGCACCCCCAGAAATCGTTGCAGAGTTCGAGGATGTTTTCCCAGATGAGTTGCCAGGCCTACCGCCTGATAGAGAGGTGGAGTTCACCATTGAGCTAATACCTGGAGCAGCACCGGTATCATCAAATGTGTACCGGTTGGCGAAGAAGGAGCTTGACGAGCTGAAGCTACAGCTAGAGGAGTTGCAGATCAAAGGATTCGTTCGTCCTAGTGCATCACCCTGGGGAGCACCAGTGCTGTTTGTACCGAAGAAGGACGGAACGTTCCGGATGTGCATTGATTACAGAGCCCTTAATGCTCTGACATCAAGAACAAGTACCCGCTACCGCGAATCGACGATCTGTTCGACCAGCTGACAGGAGCAGTGGTGTTCATGAAGATCGACTTGAGATCGGGCTACCATCAGGTGAAGGTGCGAAGGGAGGACATTCCAAAGACAGCATTTAGGACTCGTTACGGTCATTACGAGTTCCTAGTGATGCCTTTCGGATTGACAAATACGCCTGCTGTGTTTATGAACCTGATGAACCGAGTCTTCCATGAGTATCTGGACCAGTTCGTGGTAGTCTTCATCGACGACATCCTGGTGTATTCGAAGAGCCACGAGGAGCACGGGGAGCACTTGAGGCTAGTGCTAGAGACGCTGAGACGAGAGAGGCTTTATGCCAAGCTGAGCAAGTGCGAGTTTCTTCTAGATCGTGTCGCATTTCTTTGACACGTTATCTCGGGAGATGGCATTTCAATAGATCCCGCGAAGATTTCATCAGTCGAGACGTGGCCGACCCCTACCAACGTCACGGAGGTAAGGAGTTTCCTAGGACTTGCCGGATATTACCGGAGGTTCGTGGAGAACTTCGCAAGGATCGCAGAGCCGATGACCCGCTTGACCCGCAAGGATCAGGAGTTCACCTGGACAAAGGAGTGTCAGACGGCGTTCGATGAGCTGAAGAAGCGTCTGACTACAGCACCCATCTTGACCATACCTTCTGGACCCGGAGGATTCGTGATCTATAGCGATGCGTCCGGAAAAGGATTAGGATACGTCTTGATGCAGCATGGGAAGGTTGTGGCCTATGCCTCTAGGCAGTTGAGGACCCATGAGAAGAACTATCCCACCCACGACTTGGAGCTTGCCGTAGTGATCTTTGCTTTGAAGCTTTGGAGGCACTACCTGTATGGAGAGCGCGTAGAGATATTTACCGATCACAAGAGCCTTAAATACGTCTACACACAGAAGGACCTGAACCAGAGGCAGAGACGTTGGCTCGAAGTGATGGCGGACTTCGAGATTGAGCTGCAGTACCATCCGGAAAAGGCTAATGTGGTAGCCGATGCTTTAAGCAGGAAGCCCATAGCATTTTTCCTGACTACCCAACAACATCTGTTGAGAGATCTAGAACAGTTGGGTATCGAAGTCGTCATGCCCGGAGTAGATGGCCAGATGTCGAGTTTCTAGGTACAATCGACATTGGTGGAGAGAATCAAGGCTGCTTTGCCGACAGACGCCAGATTTCAGAGGCTTCGACAGAGGACAGAGGCTGGAATACAGACGGGACTGCGTATACACGAGGACGGGACCTTGAGATGTGGAGACCGTCTCTATGTTCCGAATGGAGAGCTACGACAGGAGCTGATAACGGAGGCCCACAGTTCGACCTACTCTATACATCCAGGAGGCACGAAAATGTACTGAGACCTGAGGCAGTACTACTGGTGGCATGGGATGAAGAGAGAGATAGCCCGCTTCGTGGCTAAGTGTCTGGTGTGTCAGCAAGTCAAGGCTGAGCATCAGAGGTCTGCCGGATTACTTCAACCACTCCCGATACCGGAGTGGAAATGGGAGCACATCACCATGGACTTCGTCACGGGTTTCCCGAGGAGTCCTAGTGGTCGCAATACGGTATGGGTAATCGTAGATAGACTCACCAAGTCTGCCCACTTTTTACCCTTCAGGGTTGGGCAATCTACGAAAGTCTTGGCAGACATGTACATGAGGGAGATTGTACGCTTGCATGGAGTGCCAGTCAGTATCGTGTCTGACCGGGATACGAGGTTTACATCGTACTTTTGGAGGAGTATGCAAGAGAGTCTTGGTACCCGCCTTAAGTTCAGTACTTCGTACCACCCGCAGACAGATGGACAATCCGAGCGCACCATTCAGACGCTGGAGGATATGTTGAGAGCTTGCATGCTTGACTTCAGCGGTTCATGGGAGGACCACTTGCACTTGGTCGAATTTTCCTACAACAATAGCTATCAGGCGAGCATTCAGATGGCTCCCTATGAGGCATTGTATGGTAGGAAATATCGTTCCCCCGTATGTTGGAGCGATGTAGGCGAGAGGCAGATTCTAGGACCAGAGTTGATCTTCCATACAGTGGAGAAGGTGAAGAAGATCCAGGGGCATCTACGAGCAGCACAGGACAGGCAGAAGCATTGGGCTAATGTGCATCGACGACCCTTAGAGTTCCAGGTTGGAGAACATGTGTTCCTGAAGATTTCTCCTACCAGAGGAACCATCAGATTTGGAGGCAGAGGGAAGCTGAGTCCGAGGTACATCGGACCCTTCGATGTGCTAGAGCGCGTCGGAGAAGTTGCTTACAGATTGGCCTTGCCGCAGACACTGGAAGGAGTTCACGACGTCTTCCATGTATCTCAGCTGAGGAGATACATACCGGATCTGAGTCATGTGCTTGACCACTCGGAGATCACCGTCGGTCCCAGCTTGTCATACCAGGAGGAGCCGGTAGAGATCCTAGACCGAAGCGAGAAGGTACTGCGAGGCCAGACTATCCCTCTAGTTCGTGTCGCATGGAGGCATCATGCACCAGGTGAATCAACCTGGGAACGAGAGGACGATATTCGGCAACGTTTTCCCCATCTCTTCGAAGGCCTAGGTATGTCTTAATGTTTAATTTCATTCAACAATTTTTTCTATATGTCTGTTTTAATTTCGAGGACGAAATGCTCTAAGGAGGGTATGTTGTAAACCCCCTCGACCAGAAATTAGGGTTTACTAGTTTAATTAGCATGATTAGGGTTAATTTGAAGTAATTATGATTTAATATATAGTATTAGGATACTTGTGCAAGGATTGATTGTTTTAGGATACTACCTTAGCTGTTGCCCTAAAACGAATTCCACATATTTGACCTAGACATGTAAACCCATCATATTGAACCTAGAACAAACCCCGGATACCAATTTTCGTGCCAAATTATAGTCGCACAAAAGTCGTTACAAACGTACGTGCGCAAATTAATTGAATTGCGTAATTACGTTCGCTGCCCGTTCCAATTGACACTGAGACCCAACCTCAACCAGTTTTGGCAAACCCAGATCACGAAATTATTGTACACTGAGCCTACTACACCAACGACCCTTGTCCAACCAAATTTAGACTCCCGGTTTTTAATTAAATTAAAAACACCCGTCACATTAATTACGAATTAATTAATGTGGCTACCCAACCTCTATTAAATTGGACCCAACTCCAACCCAAACCCACATCCACACCCACAAGCCTCATACAAAACACCAAACACCATCATAGTCCAATGAGGAACACCAAACATGGTGTTTGTTTCCATTAAATCCCCAATCCTAGTTATTGTGCAAATACTAAATTGTTCAGGGGCCTAATTGCAAAATTGCAATATGGTGTCCCCCTCTCATTGGCCCAAACCATCATGGAGAAAAATAATGCTCATAACCAACCGTAGGCATTTGGTTTCCCCCCATTTTTTATGTCCTTACATCACCTTTTTGGGAACCCATCTTGACCCTACAATTTGAATGGCCTATTCCTAGCCCTCCACTCATCTTGATGGACAACCCCACTCCCCCAAGAATGTTTGTCCAGCCGGCCCTAATCCCTAGGCAGCCCCCCCTCACTCTCTCTCCTACATATACATGCTTATTTACTCATTAAATGAGAAAAAACCCAAACCCTAACTCCCACTCCCCACAGCCGACCCTAACCTACCCACCCCGAGCTCCACCACCGCCACCAGCCACCACCAGTCGCCGCCACCCTAACCCGACCCCTTCGCCGGACCCTCCCCTACCCTCGGCCACCGCCACCCGGCCACGACGCCGCCGACAGCCACCCCCAAACAGCCCCACACCAACCTAGCTTCCACAGCCCGCACAGCATAGCCGACCACCCCCCAGCTTCGTGCTCCGCCACCACCGCGTCTCCGATCGCCGTACTTGGCCGAGTTCTTCCCCGTCCAGTCCTCCACCACCCCGCCGAGTCTCAGCCGACGCCGCCCTCGCCTCGAGGAGTAATCGGACCCGCAGTAAGGAACTATACGAAACTGCTGCTGCTGCCCATCTCCTCCCCGCGCGACGCCGGAGCGCCGTCCGGCCACCCCCGCCGGCGACGACCCACCACCGGACACCCCTCGACCTGTCGATCACTTAGGTACAATATTTTATGTGTGTTTATTAATATTTATACATATATTTTTAGTTTCAAGTTTAATATATATATATGAGTCTCTTATATATCGTATTTTAATACGTATTCTATACTATATAATGTATTTTATGTATTTAACAGTATTTATGTTTATAATATTCCCGTATAATTCCATAATATATATTTATAATCATTTTAATTTATATTATGTATAATAGAGTTATGTATGTATGTATGTATGTATGTATGTATGTATGTATGTAAGTATGTATGTATGTATGTATGTATGTATGTATGATTGTATGTATGTATGCATGTTCTTTTTTTCTAAATACTAAGAATATTAAATATCTAATATTAAATACATTTCTGGAAAAATCAAGTATTATTATTATATGTATATTATACAGTAAATACTTACGTATTGACCCCCCCTAGTATGTATATGCCTAGGTATATATTTATATATATATATATATATATATATATATATATACTTGCAGTATACATATTTTATATACTTTGGCTATGTTTTATATAAATTGATATATATATATTTTCTATCTAAATATATATATGAATATATATAAATGTGAAATTATGATATTACCCCATTTATGTACTGAGTTTTTTTTTAGTGTATTATTAGTCTATACTAATTAATACGTAAGCACTATTTTTTGTACTAATAAACAATTATATTATTTAATATATTTAAATATGTTTTAGTGTATGTATAATAAATAGTGTTGACTATATATACATACAGCCCCGACCCTGTGTCAGTTGTAGATACGGACAGTGTGTCCTAGTCGTGCTATTGTAGCGACTAATTTTGGACATTACTACATCCTATATAGGATTGCTGGACACTACTGCCGAGGCATCAGGAGCAGGGCTTTGGATTTCGCAGCTACCCGGGGCAGGCAAGTATACCTTGCTGGATTACTGCTTTAAATTTAAATGTTAAATATTTCAATTATACATGAACTGTGCGCATCCGAGATTGATTCGGGTGCAGTCGACATTGCGTCGATGAGTAGTGTACTTGACCTAGTTGCTAGTTGACTCACCCACTGCTGCGAGGATATTCTGATATCTTCCTAGACCATAGCACTATACACGTACCACGATGGTACATTCATATTGGGATGCGGGTCCGCGTACCCGATTCGCTATCGGTACGTATGACGCACATCACGGACTAGCATGTATTCTAGAGTAACATAGTTAGTTGAGACTTGGCATCTAGATACGGTACACTCAAGTCGTATATTCGACTTGCGTATCTACATTGGGAGGGAAGGACAACTGATAAACGTATGGGATACCCCCACCGGACTCCGTGGTATTCAGAGGAACCACAGACTCGGTGACTCCCTATATTTCAGACACCGCACTCTACGGAGTGTTACGGACGTATGTATACATTGCAGACACCACGCCTTAGAGTGTGGACGTTATACTTATACACAGATACCTCATTCCTCGGAATGATGGACGTTGCAGATACCACACTCTAGAGGACGTTGGACGTTATGCCTACACCTACTTATACGTTCCTAGGTTGTCCTTATATTGCATTCACTTAGATGGTTAGCACACCCCCTCTTTACTTTTATTTCAGTACTATATCCAGCATGCATATTGTATCTTGTTATGTCCCTTTAAGGACATGGTTATCTTTCAGATCTGGACGAGGCCTTTTATCCCACAGTTTACGGGCCAGGCGTAGAGGCGAGGTTTGCTCTGGACGAAGAGTTGGAGGTACTTCCATCAGAGTACCCCTGATCAGATTGGTAGGCCTTCCGCCTATGACTGGAGCTCCTTACCTAGTTAGATGTTGTTCCAGTCTCTCCTTATCAGTACTTTCATTTCAGATATTCAGTACTTTATTCCAGACTATCAGTACATTTGTAGTGGGTTTGTTCCCACCAGACTTATTTCAGTTGTACTATGTCAGTCGACTATGTTTCTTATATTCCAGTCTTTCATTTCAGTATTTACTTGTTATCTGTGGATGAGATTAGACATTGCCTGTTGTTGTTATTAGACTTGTTAGATTTAGGACAGCGTAGCACGCTTCGTCAGGATCCATTAAATTGGGATATCCTCGGAGTCGTGTCAGCTGGCCAATGTCACGTGGCCTGGTTCCATAATATTTTGGGACTGGGACGTGACATGGTTTTAGTGGTGGCCCACGCAGGTCTCGATACACCAAACATCTATCGCTTGTGGTACGGAAACATGCCCAGCGAGCCTGCAATAGGATAGAAATTACTAGGTCTCATCCACTTGATTACGCCTTTGAAACCTCTTCCGAACTGTAATATATTTGCATCCTGTTTGATTTATTCCGTACTCTCTCTAATGAAGTTCTATCTCTTACAGCGAGATGAACCTTCGGAGCCGACGTGAGATACTCGGTGCCATAGCACCACCTGCAGCACCGAGGGAGGATACGACTCGGGGACCACCTAGAGAGCAGCCTGAGCCAGAGGCAGAGGTGATCCCTCAGGCCCCGATGATGCAATGGCATCAGATCTCTCCCGACGAGGAGATGCAGCAGCCAGAGGGCCAGGCATTACAGACGATTCCGAGGTAGTACTTCGAGGGGCAGACCTCGAGGGCGACACCGATGCCGCAGTACGAGAGGCCGGCACCCGAGGAGACACCGATGAGACAGCAGGAGGTACCGCTTCCACCACCTCCACCGTTTCCACCTCAGATGCCACCAGCGGAGGGACAGACACAGATGATGCAGTTCTTCCAAATGATGATGCAGGCCCAGATGCAGCAGACGGAGACTCTGAGACAGGGTCTGATGGCCGTACTAGAGAGGGCACCTGCCCAAGCACCAGCACCAGCACCAGCACCAGCACCAGCACCCGCATATGTCCAGCAAACAGGCACTGTAAAAGGCTTCAGAACGATGGGCCCGGGAACCTTCTCGGGTAAGGAGACGGCTGAGGAGATCTCAGACTGGGTCTCCAACACCGAGATGCTGCTAGAGGGTTCGCAGCTACACCCCGATCTCTGGATGACCGCGGTGAGGGCCCAACTCACAGGCAACGCCCATCACTGGTGGGACTCTATGGAGCGCAGCATTGGCCGACAGCAGACTTGGGAGGAATTTCTAGAGCACTTCAACACAAAGTATTTCCCAGCTACGGTGAGGAACGCCCTGTACTCTCAGTTCCTGCACCTGGAGCAAGGGAACCTGACTGTGGACGCCTACGACGGAGAGTTCAGCAGACTCAGCCGATTCGGAGCAGCCCTGATCCCTAATGACCTGGAGAAAGCCAGGAGATTCCACCATGGCCTCACTCAAGAGCTGCAGAGGTACACTACTACCCAGGCGAGGATCTCTTATGAAGAGGTCCTAACAGAGGCGAGGATCCAGGAGGCTATAGGAGGAGAAGGAGCGAGACGTTCCAGCGGGAACGTACCAGCCAGGACCCAGCAGGGAGCCGGAGGACCGATCCGCCGACCCGGAGCGCAGGCGCAGCAGAGGACAGCGACGTACCAGCAGAAGAAGCTTCCGACCTGTCACTTCTGTGGCAAAAGAGGACACGTCATCCGAGACTGCAGGAAGAAGCTTGGGCTCTGCATGGTCTGTGGAGCCAGTCAGCACCTTGCTAGAGACTGCCCCCAGCGCAGAGACACAGCACCCCAGACTGGACAGAGGCCACCAGCAACACCACTGAGGACACCACCCCCAGCAGGAGGACAGCGTCCACCAGCTACCGGATGACAGCAGAGAGGACCACCCTTGGTCACACAGGAGGCACACTTCAACCAGGCCCGACAGCAGGCAGGAGGGCAGAGGCGCGGGCAAGACTTTGCTTTAGCATCTATTGAGGAGGAACCAGAGGGAGAGGCTATAGCAGGTACAATTCTAGTTGCCTCATTACCTGCGACTGCACTGTTTGATTCTGGAGCTACATTGTCATTTATATCTAGTAGATTTGTAGCAATGCATAGAGTAGCAACTTCCCCCTTACCTAAGAGTTGGAGAATACTTACCGGAGGAGGCATCGTACCGGTTACCAGCACCATTAGAACGTGCTCGGTAGTAGTTTGTGGTAGGGAGATGAGAGCGCGATTGTTGGTACTCCTAATGCCAGCTTTTGACGTTGTTCTGGGCATGGACTGGTTAAGCCAGTACAATGCCGTACTAGATTGCCGGAAGGGTAGCGTTACTTTTAGACTGCCAGGACAACCGGAGTTTAAATTCATGCGAGGCACCATCGAGCTAGGAGTCGGACATACAGCTGGAGCTTACATGGCTATGGAGACGGCACCCCCAGAAATCGTTGCAGAGTTCGAGGATGTTTTCCCAGATGAGTTGCCAGGCCTACCGCCTGATAGAGAGGTGGAGTTCACCATTGAGCTAATACCTGGAGCAGCACCGGTATCATCAAATGTGTACCGGTTGGCGAAGAAAGAGCTTGACGAGCTGAAGCTACAGCTAGAGGAGTTGCAGATCAAAGGATTCGTTCGTCCTAGTGCATCACCCTGGGGAGCACCAGTGCTGTTTGTACCGAAGAAGGACGGAACGTTCCGGATGTGCATTGATTACAGAGCCCTTAATGCTCTGACAATCAAGAACAAGTACCCGCTACCGCGAATCGACGATCTGTTCGACCAGCTGACAGGAGCAGTGGTGTTCACGAAGATCGACTTGAGATCGGGCTACCATCAGGTGAAGGTGCGAAGGGAGGACATTCCAAAGACAGCATTTAGGACTCGTTACGGTCATTACAAGTTCCTAGTGATGCCTTTCGGATTGACAAATGCGTCTGCTGTGTTTATGAACCTGATGAACCGAGTCTTCCATGAGTATCTGGACCAGTTCGTGGTAGTCTTCATCGACGACATCCTGGTGTATTCGAAGAGCCACGAGGAGCACGGGGAGCACTTGAGGCTAGTGCTAGAGACGCTGAGACGAGAGAGGCTTTATGCCAAGCTGAGCAAGTGCGAGTTTCTTCTAGATCGTGTCGCATTTCTTGGACACGTTATCTCGGGAGATGGCATTTCAGTAGATCTCGCGAAGATTTCATCAGTCGAGACGTGGTCGACCCCTACCAACGTCACGGAGGTAAGGAGTTTCCTAGGACTTGTCGGATATTACCGGAGGTTCGTGGAGAACTTCGCAAGGATCGCAGAGCCGATGACCCGCTTGACCCGCAAGGATCAGGAGTTCACCTGGACAGAGGAGTGTCAGACGGCGTTCGATGAGCTGAAGAAGCGTCTGACTACAGCACCCATCTTGACCATACCTTCTGGACCCGGAGGATTCGTGATCTATAGCGATGCGTCCGGGAAAGGATTATGATGCGTCTTGATGCAGCATGGGAAGGTTGTGGCCTATGCCTCTAGGCAGTTGAGGACCCATGAGAAGAACTATCCCACCCACGACTTGGAGCTTGCCGCAGTGATCTTTGCTTTGAAGCTTTGGAGGCACTACCTGTACGGAGAGCGCGTGGAGATATTTACCGATCACAAGAGCCTTAAATACGTCTACACACAGAAGGACCTGAACCAGAGGCAGAGACGTTGGCTCGAAGTGATGGCGGACTTCGAGATTGAGCTGCAGTACCATCCGGGAAAGGCTAATGTGGTAGCCGATGCTTTAAGCAGGAAGCCCATAGCATTTTTCCTGACTACCCAACAACATCTGTTGAGAGATATAGAACAGTTGGGTATCGAAGTCGTCATGCCCGGAGTAGATGGCCAGATGTCGAGTTTCCAGGTACAATCGACATTGGTGGAGAGAATCAAGGCTGCTTTGCCGACAGACGCCAGATTTCAGAGGCTTCGACAGAGGACAGAGGCTGGAATACAGACGGGACTGCGTATACACGAGGACGGGACCTTGAGATGTGGAGACCGTCTCTATGTTCCGAATGGAGAGCTACGACAGGAGCTGATGACGGAGGCCCACAGTTCGACCTACTCTATACATCCAGGAGGCACGAAAATGTACCGAGACCTGAGGCAGTACTACTGGTGGCACGGGATGAAGAGAGAGATAGCCCGCTTCGTGGCTAAGTGTCTGGTGTGTCAGCAAGTCAAGGCTGAGCATCAGAGGTCTGCCGGATTACTTCAACCACTCCCGATACCGGAGTGGAAATGGGAGCACATCACCATGGACTTCGTTACGGGTTTCCCGAGGAGTCCTAGTGGTCACAATGCAGTATGGGTAATCGTAGATAGACTTACCAAGTCTGCCCACTTTTTACCCTTCAGGGTTGGGCAATCTACGGAAGTCTTGGCAGACATGTACATGAGGGAGATTGTACGCTTGCATGGAGTGCCAGTCAGTATCGTGTCTGACCGGGATACGAGGTTTACATCGTACTTTTGGAGGAGTATGCAAGAGAGTCTTGGTACCCGCCTTAAGTTCAGTACTTCGTACCACCCGCAGACAGATGGACAATCCGAGCGCACCATTCAGACGCTGGAGGATATGTTGAGAGCTTGCATGCTTGACTTCAGCGGTTCATGGGAGGACCACTTGCACTTGGTCGAATTTTCCTACAACAATAGCTATCAGGCGAGCATTCAGATGGCTCCCTATGAGGCATTGTATGGTAGGAAATGTCGTTCCCCCGTATGTTGGAGCGATGTAGGCGAGAGGCAGATTCTAGGACCAGAGTTGATCTTCCATATAGTGGAGAAGGTGAAGAAGATCCAGGGGCATCTACGAGCAGCACAGGACAGGCAGAAGCATTGGGCTAATGTGCATCGACGACCCTTAGAGTTCCAGGTTGGAGAACATGTGTTCCTGAAGATTTCTCCTACCAGAGGAACCATCAGATTTGGAGGCAGAGGAAAGCTGAGTCCGAGGTACATCGGACCCTTCGATGTGCTAGAGCGCGTCGGAGAAGTTGCTTACATATTGGCCTTGCCGCAGATACTGGAAGGAGTTCACGACGTCTTCCATGTATCTCAGCTGAGGAGATACATACCGGATCCGAGTCATGTGCTTGACCACTCGGAGATCACCGTCGGTCCCAGCTTGTCATACCAGGAGGAGCCGGTAGAGATCCTAGACCGAAGCGAGAAGGTACTGCGAGGCCAGACTATCCCTCTAGTTCGTGTCGCATGGAGGCATCATGCACCAGGTGAATCAACCTGGGAACGAGAGGACGATATTCGGCAACGTTTTCCCCATCTCTTCGAAGGCCGAGGTATGTCTTAATGTTTAATTTCATTCAACAGTTTTTTCTATATGTCTGTTTTAATTTCGAGGACGAAATGCTCTAAGGAGGGTATGTTGTAAACCCCCTCGACCAAAAATTAGGGTTTACTAGTTTAATTAGCATGATTAGGGTTAATTTGAAGTAATTATGATTTAATATATAGTATTAGGATACTTGTGCAAGGATTGATTGTTTTAGGATACTACCTTAGCTGTTGCCCTAAAACGAATTCCACATATTTGACCTAGACACGTAAACCCATCATATTGAACCTAGAACAAACCCCGGATACCGATTTTCGTGCCAAATTATAGTCGCACAAAAGTCGTTATAAACGTACGTGCGCAAATTAATTGAATTGCGTAATTACGTTCGCTGCCCGTTCCAATTGACACTGAGACCCAACCTCAACCAGTTTTGGCAAACCCAGATCACGAAATTATTGTACACTGAGCCTACTACACCAACGACCCTTGTCCAACCAAATTTAGACTCCCGGTTTTTAATTAAATTAAAAACACCCGTCACATTAATTACGAATTAATTAATGTGGCTACCCAACCTCTATTAAATTGGACCCAACTCCAACCCAAACCCACATCGACACCCACAAGCCTCATACAAAACACCAAACACCATCATAGTCCAATGAGGAACACCAAACATGGTGTTTGTTTGCATTAAATCCCCAATCCTAGTTATTGTGCAAATACTAAATTGTTCAGGGGCCTAATTACAAAATTGCAATGTGGTGTCCCCCTCTCATTGGCCCAAACCATCATGGAGAAAAATAATGCTCATAACCAACCGTAGGCATTTGGTTTCCCCCCATTTTTCCTGTCCTTACATCACCTTTTTGGGAACCCATCTTGACCCTACAATTTGAATGGCCTATTCCTAGCCCTCCACTCATCTTGATGGACAACCCCACTCCCCCAAGAATGTTTGTCCAGCCGGCCCTAATCCCTAGGCAGCCCCCCCTCACTCTCTCTCCTACATATACATGCTTATTTACTCATTAAATGAGAAAAAACCCAAACCCTAACTCCCACTCCCCACAGCCGACCCTAACCTACCCACCCCGAGCTCCACCACCGCCACCAGCCACCACCAGTCGCCGCCACCCTAACCCGACCCCTTCGCCGGACCCTCCCCTACCCTCGGCCACCGCCGGCAGCCACCCCCAAACAGCCCCAAACCAACCTAGCTTCCACAGCCCGCACAGCATAGCCGACCACCCCCCAGCTTCGTGCTCCGCCACCACCGCATCGCCGACCGCCGTACTTGGCCGAGCCCTTCCCCGTCCAGTCCTCCACCACCCCGCCGAGTCTCAGCCGACGCCGCCGCCGCCTCGAGGAGTAATCGGACCCGCAGCAAGGAACTATACGAAACTGCTACTGCTGCCCATCTCCTCCCCGCGCGACGCCGGAGCGCCGTCCGGCCACCCCCGCCGGCGACGACCCACCACCGGACACCCCTCGACCTGTCGATCACTTAGGTACAATATTTTATGTGTGTTTATTAATATTTATACATATATTTTTAGTTGCAAGTTTAATATATATATATGAGTCTCTTATATATCGTATTTTAATACGTATTCTATACTATATAATGTATTTTATGTATTTAACAGTATTTATGTTTATAATATTCCCGTATAATTCCATAATATATATTTATAATCATTTTAATTTATATTATGTATAATAGAGTTATGTATGTATGTATGTATGTATGTATGTATGTATGTAAGTATGTATGTATGTATGTATGTATGTATGTATGTATGTATGATTGTATGTATGTATGCATGTTCTTTTTTTCTAAATACTAAGAATATTAAATATCTAATATTAAATACATTTCTGGAAAAATCAAGTATTATTATTATATGTATATTATATAGTAAATACTTACGTATTGACCCCCCCCTAGTATGTATATGCCTAGGTATATATTTTTATATATATATATATATATATATATATATATATATATATATATATATATATATATATATATATATACTTGCAGTATACATATTTTATATACTTTGGCTATGTTTTATATAAATTGATATATATATATTTTCTATCTAAATATATATATGAATATATATAAATGTGAAATTATGATATTACCCCATTTATGTACTGAGTTTTTTTTTTAGTGTATTATTAGTCTATACTAATTAATACGTAAGCACTATTTTTTGTACTAATAAACAAATATATTATTTAATATATTTAAATATGTTTTAGTGTATGTATAATAAATAGTGTTGACTATATATACATACAGCCCCGACCCTGTGTCAGTTGTAGATACGGACAGTGTGTCCTAGTCGTGCTATTGTAGCGACTAATTTTGGACATTACTACATTCTATATAGGATTGATGGACACTACTGCCGAGGCATCAGGAGCAGGGCTTTGGATTTCGCAGCTACCCGGGGCAGGCAAGTATACCTTGCTGGATTACTGCTTTAAATTTAAATGTTAAATATTTCAATTATACATGAACTGTGCGCATCCGAGATTGATTCGGTTGCAGTCGACATTGCGTCGATGAGTAGTGTACTTGACCTAGTTGCTAGTTGACTCACCTACTGCTGCGAGGATATTCTGATATCTTCCTAGACCATGGCACTATACACGTACCACGATGGTACATTCATATTGGGATGCGGGTCCGCGTACCCGATTCGCTATCGGTACGTATGACGCACATCACGGACTAGCATGTATTCTAGAGTAACATAGTTAGTTGAGACTTGGCATCTAGATACGGTACACTCAAGTCGTATATTCGACTTGCGTATCTACATTGGGAGGGAAGGACAACTGATAAACGTATGGGATACCCCCACCGGACTCCGTGGTATCCAGAGGAACCACAGACTCGGTGACTCCCTATATTTCAGACACCGCGCTCTACGGAGTGTTACGGACATATGTATACATTGCAGACACCACGCCTTAGAGTGTGGACGTTATACTTATACACAGATACCTCATTCCTCGGAATGATGGACGTTGCAGATACCACACTCTAGAGGACGTTGGACGTTATGCCTACACCTACTTATACGTTCCTAGGTTGTCCTTATATTGCATTCACTTAGATGGTTAGCACACCCCCTCTTTACTTTTATTTCAGTACTATATCCAGCATGCATATTGTATCTTGTTACGTCCCTCTGAGGACCTGGTTATCTTCCAGATCTGGACGAGGCCTTTTATCCCACAGTTTACGGGCCAGGCGTAGAGGCGAGGTTTGCTCTGGACGAAGAGTTAGAGGTACTTCCATCAGAGTATCCCTGATCAGATTGGTAGGCCTTCCGCCTATGACTGGAGCTCCTTACCTAGTTAGATGTTGTTCCAGTCTCTCCTTATCAGTACTTTCATTTCAGATATTCAGTACTTTATTCCAGACTATCAGTACATTTGTAGTGGGTTTGTTCCCACCAGACTTATTTCAGTTGTACTATGTCAGTCGACTATGTTTCTTATATTCCAGTCTTTCATTTCAGTATTTACTTGTTATCTGTGGATGAGATTAGACATTGCCTGTTGTTGTTATTAGACTTGTTAGATTTAGGACAGCGTAGCACGCTTCGTCAGGATCCATTAAATTGGGATATCCTCGGAGTCGTGTCAGCTGGCCAATGCCACATGGCCTGGTTCCATAATATTTTGGGACTGGGACGTGACAACCTTACCATGTATTTGGAGTTGCTTTCAGAGTTATGTACTTCGTTCCAGTCCTGACTGTACATATTTTTTCCAGAGGATCCTGAGGATTTTTGCCCGACCTTCTACGGGCCAGGTGTCAAGGAGTGTTGCGACCCTGATTTTGAGGAGGAGCCTGTCCCAGTTGAGGAGACACCGCTAGCGCCTTAGTGTAGCTAGGTGGGTTCACTGGGTTGCTCTCAGTTGGTGTTTTGGATGACTGTACTATTTATTATTTTCTGCTGTGAGATGTTGTAGACTTATAGACTTGGACTGTATATTTTGGATTTGTACTTGCTCTTTGGTTCTTGTTTCTTTGTTAATATCGTATCGTACTTTTACTCTTTCCTAGTTATTATGATTGAGTTTATATATATTGTGATGTTGCCCTCCTTTTGGAGATGTTATCTTGACCGGTTATTGTGAGATATATATAGTTGTGACCTAGAACGGACCTAGACAATGTTCTACCGTCGATTCTGCAGTGTAGGCTGGATGTACCCACGACTCATGCCCAATTTTTCGGGTACGGATTGTGACACATTTTTGGTGGTGGCCCATGCAGGTCTAGTTTTAGGTCTACCTGCAATAGGATATAGGCTGAGAGAGAGTGTACTCAATCACAACTAGGACCCTTCCCGATTTCTTTTGCTATCTTTAATTTTTCTGAAATTGTTTTCTTTTGAAATATTACTATCCTTCTTTGATGATATAGTATCTTACACCGTATTGACTTTTTTTGATCTGTGTTCAGGATACCTCCGAAGACACGGTCTTACCGTACCGTTCCAGCAGCTGCCACCGAGAGGTCTACTACCTCTCGTCCTGCTCGACTTTAGGTAGCTGTTACCGCTCCACTCGCCACTCCTGCAGTCGAGGGAGCATCTGCTTCTCTTGGAGATCCTCTTCCTCATATCGATCCGAGAGCTACCCTAGTTGTTTCGGTGGTACCTCCTCCACCACCTCCTGCACCAGTAGACGCTGCGCAGTTATTTGCGCTCTTCAGGGAGATAATGGACGCGCAGCACCGCCAGGTGGATGTGATGATATTGGGCATTGAGAATGCCCACCAGGTGGCCATGACGGCAGTTGACATAGTGGCTCAGATCTAGCCACAGGCAGAGCAGGCTCAACATCCGAGGCCGGGCAGCATCATTGACTTTCAGAGGATACGGCCCAAGGATTTCTGGGGTATAGAGGGGATCCTGTACGCGGATGACAGGATCGAACACATTGAGGGCATCTTCAGGCTTGCACTGATCCCAGCCAGCATACAGATAGAGGCAGCGGGCAGCCAGATGTTCGATCTTGCCCTTACTTGGTACCGCACTGATTCGAGGATAGCGGTACTGGGACTGACTTGGAAGGCTTTCAAGAAGCTTTTCAAGGAAAAGTTCTTTCCGGATGTGGCTCTCAGTGCTTTAGAGAGCTAATTTGAGGTGCTCGTCCAGGGGAGCATGTTGGTGGACAAGTATGCAGCAGAGTTATGCCGTCTGGGCAGATTTGTAGAGGGTTTGAGAGAGAAAGCGAAGGCATGGAAGTTTCGCAAGGGTTTGGTCATGATGGTCTAGTCCTTGACTAGGAGTGACCGTGAGGCGACCTTCGAGCAGATTATGAGTGATGCTCAGAGGGCTGAAGACGACTTGGAGCTGAAGACCAAGAGGAGTAGAGATGCTTCTGGAGCAGACAGCAGTACGGGCCCAGCCAAGAGGCCGTTCCAGCAGACTCAGCAGCACCAGGGTCAGGGTCGTGCGCCTTTCCGGCAGGCGCCCCAGCAGCAGAGGCAGGAACAGCAGCAGGGTCCGAGGCAGCCCATCATTTGCCCTTTCTGTAGGAAGTCAGGGCACGGATGGGACATTTACAGGAAGCGGTTGGGCAGATATTTGTTATGTGGTACAACAGATTACCAGTTGAGGGATTGCCCTTCAGCACTCGCTCGTACAGCTCAGGGCGGAGGAGCCGCTCAGAGGGGACCAGCCAGAGCACCTATAGTACAGCAGAGAGGACAGCCTTTGCCGACTCAGCAGTAGAGGTTTGTCCAGCACCAGCAGCAGCACCAAGGAGGACAGCAAGGGCGAGCTTTTGCCCTGACCGTAGACGAGGTCAAGCCCGTTGGTGATGTGATCTTAGATTCTGTTCTTCTTGATTCCATTCCAGTACTTCCTTTATTTGATTCTGGTGCTTTTCATAGTTTTATGTCTGTATCTTTTGCTGTTAGACATCATCTTATTGCTGAACCTTTAGCTAGACTCTGCAAGATCACGATCGGATGTGGCATCATCCTAGTCAGTGATGTCTGCAGAGACCGAATAGTTTCCTTGGGAGACCGGGAATTGAGTGTGTGCCTACTCATAATGCCACTTCTGAAATACGATATTGTACTCGGGATGGATTGGTTGAGATGCACTGTGCTAATATAGATTGTCGCGGAGGCAGAGTATTGTTTAGTCCGTCGGGAGAGCCAGAGTTTGAGTTTACTAGAGGAGCAGCAGAGCAGAGCGAGAGAGTCTTCTGCGGAGCCCTGGTGGTAGAGCAGAGGTTACCACATCCACTGATAGCGGAGTTCATGGATGTCTTTCCAGAGGAGTTTCCAGGGTTACCTCCGAACAGAGATGTGGAGTTCTCTATAGACTTGGTACTAGGCGCGGAGCCGATATCCCAGCATGTCTATAAAGTCAGCAACAGTGAGCTGGTAGAGTTGAAGAAGCAGGTGGATGAGCTTCAGGATAAGGGATTTATCAGATCTAGTTCTTCTCCTTGGGGTGCTCCGGTACTTTTTGTGTCAAAGAAGGATGGGTCGATACGGATGTGTATCGACTACAAGGCTCTGAACAACCTCACAATCAAGAACAAGTATCCGTTGTCGTGTATTGATGATCTCTTTAACCAGTTGAGCGGAGCGAGGGTGTTTTCCAGGATTGATCTGAGGACAAGCTACCACCAGGTGAAGGTCAAGAGGGAGAATATTCCGAAGATAGCTTTTCGGACCAGGTATGGACAGTATGAGTTCATGGTGATGCCGTTTGGGTTGACTAATGCCCCGGCAGTGTTTATGAATCTGATGAACAAGGTGTTCCATCAGTATCTGGACAGGTTTGTGGTGGTGTTTATAGATGACATCTTGGTGTATTTGAAGACCCCAGAGGAGCATGAGGAGCATCTGAGGATAGTGCTGGAGACTCTCAGAAAGGAGAAGCTTTATAGAAAGCTTTTGAAGTGCAAGTTCTTCCTTGACAGGGTTGAATTCCTTGGTCATGTGGTGACAGAAGAAGGGATCTCGGTGGATCCGAGGAAGATCATGGTAGTTGAGGTATGGAGTGCTCCGAGTTCAGTAGCAAAGGTCAAGAGTTTCCTGGGGCTGGTAGGTTACTACAGAAGATTTGTTCTAGATTTTCCTGGATTGCAGAGCCGTTGTCTAGGCTGACCCGGAAGGACGTGAAGTTTGTTTGGTCAGAGGAGTGCTAGATCACCTTTGATGAGATGAAGAGGAGGTTGAAGACAGCTCCAGTGTTAACGTTGCCATCAGGGTCTGGAGGATTCACTATCTATAGTGATGCATCGGGGAAGGGACTGGGTTGTGTGTTGCAGTAGAATGGGAGGGTGATTGCCTATGCTTCCAGGCAATTACGTCCTCATGAGAAGAACTACCCTACCCACGATTTAGAGTTGGCAGCGGTCATCTTTGCTCTGAAGTTGTGGAAATACTATTTATACGGAGAGCGTGTGGAGATCTTCACTGACCACAAGAGCTTAAAGTATGTGTTTACCCAAAAAGAGCTGAACATGAGGCAGAGGAGATGGTTGGAGTTGATGAAAGACTTTGACATATTATTACAGTACCATCCAGGAAAGACAAACGTAGTTGCAGATGCGTTGAGCAGGTATCTGGTAGCTATGTGCCTGACTACAGATCGTTATCTTCTGGCAGATCTAGAGAGCTTGGGCATTGAGATGATAGTGCCTGGAGTTGAGATGTAGATGTGGGGACTGCAGATTCAGTCAGAGTTGGTAGACCGGATCAGGGCTACACAGTTTGAGGATGAGTCCCTAAGGAGCATCAGGGCGCATGTTCAGATTAGATTATCAGATGACTTCACCATTGCTGATGATGGTTCATTGCGGCACGGTACCAGGTTGTGTGTATCGAGTGGGTCGTTGTATGAAGAGGTTCTTCAGAAGGTGCATCGATACCAGTACTCTATGTATTTAGCTGCCAACAAGATATATAGAGATCTGAGAGAGCATGTATGGTGGTACGGGATGAAGCGGGAGGTAGCATATTTCGTATCCCGATGCTTAGTGTGCCAGCAGGTGAAGGCAGAGAGGTAGAGGCCAGGAGGGTTATTCCAGTCGTTACCCATTTTGGAGTAGAAATTGTCACAATGCGCACCCAGTGTAAGGGTACAAGTCGAAAATAATGCCCAGCCTACGCCGCAGAATCGGCAGTAGAACGCTGTCTAGATAATCTATCTAACAATATAATAAACCACCAATAATGATAATATACTCAATCATAGAACTAAGATAGAAATGAGCACGAATCAGATAAAGAATAGAATAGTCATAATACGACTCATGAGTCTAAAATAATACATCAATGAGTCTGAAGAAATAACAGGAATAAGCTAGAGACAAATCCAGTACAAAGAATACTACGGAGCTACAACTCCTGGGTCAACTGTCTCAGTTGGGATAAGTCCCTCTTGAGCCAGGGTCTCAGAATCTAAACCCACAACATCCTGGGGTCCATAATAGGTAGGGTACCACTCCTCAGTGTCATCTGGAAAAATATATCCAGTCAGGAAAGGAGCAGAGTACATCTCTAACAGCAGTTCTAATCAATGATAAAAACTATGTAACAGTAAATAGCTGTGGATAAACAAGATGCACAATAGATACAAGAGATATATATACAATAAGGAAATACTGGAAATAAATACAATAACGAATAATATGCCAATAAAACAAGAGTACTAATGACTAAGTGTGTGAGTACTAGCTTAACATATGATCAGTTTGGGCAAGATGTAATGCGGCCTGGCTAATCATACGTGCGGTGTATGATCAATACTATTCGGTAATCAGTACTTGATATAATAGGGATATTGATCACATATCTATACTAATACTCCCCATCCTAACTGGTAGAATAGATCCAACCATGGTATGCTATGGCACGAGATTCCCCAAGAAGATAGCTAGTCTTTTCGAGAATCGGTGTCTGTACATGTACAAGATAACCAATGAAATAATACTTGCACCATATACACCATATACCAAGGAATAATATCTCATGACGAGATCCGGATATAAAAATTCGTGTAACCATAGTGTCAAGAGAACATGGATATCTACACTAGATACAATGAACATAGAGGATATCATAAATGAGAAACTATCAGAGAATGTACTCGCCTGAAGTCCAATGAATAGTCTTATAGATGTCTGACTCGGTGCCTCAAAGTCCTAGATATGGAATACAACATCAATACAAGGTTCCGAAAAGAGAATAAGTTAAACTAGTCAACTTCTAGGTCAATAAGTCAATTCTAAGTCAAAAGTCAACTATGGTCAACTCTAAGTCAACTATGGTCAAACCAAGGTCAACTATCTATTTCTAGGTTGCATAAGTCTAACACAAAAATCTTGGGTCAAGATATTAAAATCTAAGTCATAAAAACCATATCTTAAAATATTAGGATACCGTATCTCCGGATACGTAAATTCTAAGGTAAACATCACAATATATATATATCAAAAAATTATGTATGATAATATAGAATATCAATTATAACATCAAATAGGTACCGTGGTTTTGAACCAACTTGGTATCTCAAAAAAAATCAAAATCTTGATACCCAAACCCCGTATCTTGAGTATCTCACTTACCTTGGTTTCCACAAGGTAATACTCAATACCTTGATATACTAATACCCTCATATATAATATATAAATATATACTAATATTATACAAATAAGGAATATAGCAATAATAATATGTTATTTTACTATTAATACATATATATATATATATACATATATATAAATATATAAATATATAAATATATAAACAATATATAAAAATATGCCAAACCGTCACTGAAAACTGTGTTGAAAAACACTGATTTTCAAATACACTACCTTTAGTGACAGTTTTGGCTGTCACTGAAGCTACCGTCATTGATGCCGTGGGATCCTGCACTGTTGCCGCTGCTTTGGTAACGGTTTGCAACCGTCACCGCTCCAGCCGTCGCTGCTGCTACCATTTCCCGCTGTTGCTGCTATTAATGACAACGGCGGCTGTCACTAATTGCTGTCGCCACTGCTACAGCGGCTGCTGCTGAACCCGCCTCCATTAATGACAGCGGCTGCTGTCATTAATGCCCTGTCGCTAAAAACTATAATATATATATATCATATATATATATATATAAATCCACTAAATATATATATATATATATATATATATATATATATATATATATATATACCCCAAATAAATATATATATATATATATATATATATATCTATATATATAAATATCCAATAACTATAAATACACCCCCTCTATAATAATGTACATATTAGGACATAGCCATATGCACACACAAACATGAATACATATAATTATACATCTATACATATATATAATTAATCCTATAACAAATCTAAATAATATAATTACCCAACTAACATACATATATATATATATATATATATATATATATATATATATATATATATATATATATATATATATATATCCATACAATATACTATAACATATATATTAATGCATGTAGAAGAAAGCTACATAATATATATTCTATTAGTACATATATAATACATAGATCTATGATACAATAATCACTATAATAAATACACTATAATATATATATATATATATATATATATATATATATATATATATATATATATATATATATATATATATATATATATATATATATATATATATATATATATATATATATATATATATATATATATATATATATATATATATATAACTCAAGAATTTAAAGCACAAATAATTAGATCTATACAAAAATACACAACAAATGGAGAGTATCACACCGTATCCCACTAGATCTAGGACACACATGTGACACGAGTCCACCACACATCCAATTGCACCCCGAAGGACACAAACAAGTTACACATATTATTTATGAATAATACGAAGTGTCAAATATAGATCTATGTGTCCATGTCAAAATACAACATATACAAAGTCCCGTGTCGGAGGAAAACCCCCAAAATAACACGTATCACCAAATTGTTGGGATACGACCTACACGTACCCAATTATGGACACGACACTAGCCCCAAACATATAAACACATGCAAAATTGATCTATAGGATCAATTGACACACACAATAATTGTTATTCTCGGAATTCCTCCAAAAATGACACAAAAAGTACCATAACTTTCTCAATAGGCCTCCTATGAACACAAAACCAAATCCTATGGGTAGTATATTCATATGGGTTGATTTTTCATGATTAAATCTCAGATTTAGAAGCTATTTTAAGGGAAAAAACTAAATTGTACCTATTGGAAGATGGATTCTCAATGAAACCTCCAATTGAGATAAAATTGCCTCCAATATGTAGATCCTTGCTCCTCTTTGTAGATCCTTGCTTCCTCCTTCTAGATCTTTGCTTTTCAAGTCTCTAATGGTTATTTGAGAAGGAATTAGAATGAATTTGGTAGGGAAATAAAGTGAGAATGAAGGAAATTTGGTAGTAGAAAATTCTAGATCTAGATTTGAATGAAAAAGAGGAGAGAGAATTTCCCCCCTCTACTTATATAGGCTGGCCCCTATTCCTCTCCCTCAAGTAATCATGTAATGTCCATTATACCCCTTGGGGTCTCTCATGAAGAAATAATTAAGGAAGGAAGTTTCTAGTCTAATGCTTTAATTAATTTAATCCATCTCCTTAACAATGGGCTTTCTAAATGGGCTAAGTCTAACTAATTAATTCATGTTTATCACGACCCGCACCCGGTGTAAGGGTACTAGTCGGAAACAACGCCCAGCCTACGCTGCAGAATCGGCGGTAGAACGCTGTCTAGATAATCTATCTAACAATATAATAAACCACCAATAATGATAGTATACTCAATCACAGAACTAAGATAGAAATGAGCACGAATCAGATAAGAATAGAATAGTCACAATACAACTCATGAGTCTAAAATACATCAATGAGTCTGAAGAAATACAGAAATAAGCTGGAGACAAATCCAGTACAAAAGAATACTATGAAGCTACAACTCCAGGGTCAACTGTCTCAGTTGGGATAAGTCCCTCTTGAGCCAGGGTCTCAGAATCTAAACCCACAACATCCTGGGGTCCATAATAGGTAGGGTACCACTCTTCAGTGTCATCTGGAAAAATATATCCAGTCAGGAAAGGAGCAGAGTACAACCCTAACAGCAGTTCTCAATCAATGATAAAAACTATGTAACAGTAAATAGCTATGTATAAACAAGATGCACAATAGACAGGAGAGATATATGTACAATAAGGAAATACTGGAAATAAATACAATAAGGAACAATATGCCAATGAAACAATAATACTAATGACTAAGTGTGTGAGTACTAGCTTAACATGTGATCGGCTTGGGCAAGATGCAATGCGGCCTGGCTAATCATACGTGCGGTGCATGATCAACACTATTCATTTACCAGTACTTTATTCAATAGGGATTTGATCACATATCTATACTAATACTCCCCACCCCCGACTGGTATAATAGATCCAACCACGGTATGCTATGGCACGAGATTCCCCAAGAAGAGAGCGACTCCTCCCGAAAATCGGTGTCTGTACATGTACAAGATAACCAATGAAACGATACTTGCACCATATACACCATATACCAAGGAATAACATCTCATGACGAGATCCGAATATACCAATCCGTGTAACCATAGTGTCAAGAGAAACATGGATATCTACACTAGATACAACGAACATAGAGGATATCATAAATGAGAAACTATCAGAGAATGTACTCGCCTGAAGTCCAATGAACAGTCTCACAGATGTCTGACTCGGTGCCTCGAAGACCTAGATATGGAATACAACATCAATACAATATCCCGAAAAGAGAACAAGTTAAACTAGTCAACTTCTAGGTCAATAAGTCAATTCTAAGTCAAAAGTCAACTATGGTCAACTCTAAAGTCAACTATGGTCAACCCAAGGTCAACTATCTATTTCTAGGTTGTACAAGTCTAGCACCAAAAACTTGGATCAAAATACTAAGCTCTAAGTCATAAGACTACGTCCTTAAATATTAGAATACCGTATCTTCGGATACGTGAATCCAAAGTAAACCTCACAATACTAATATATTAATAATAATGCATAATAATATAGAATATTAAATGCAACAATTAGGAATCAAAGTTTTGAACCCAATTGGTATCCACACAAAGAATGCTCAAGATACATATAGGTATATTTTTACTCTAATACATAATATATTATATATAAACTAATATATTATATATAAATAAAATAATAACAATACTAGTATTATATCTCACCACAATTATATTTATATATACGTATATATAGATAAATATAATATATAAACCAAAATTGCCTAACTGTCACTGAAAACTGTGTGGAAAATATTGATTTTCCAAAAAACAGACTTTCAGTGACAGTTCCTAGTGTCACTGAAAACACCGTCGCCAAAACCACTGTACAACTGCACTGCTGTCACTTATTGGTGACAGTCCGACTGTCACAGAATCAACCGTCGCTGCTGCTGTCGAATCCCGTCCACTGCATGCGGTTATTAATGACAGTGGCGGCTCTGTCATTAATAACCCGCCGCCACTGTTACAGCGGCTGCTGCTGACCGTTCTAATTAATGACAGTTTTCTGTCATTAATCCTACTGTCACGAAAAACACAGTAAATATATATATATAACCTATATATATATATATATATATATATATATATATATATATATATATATAAATCAATTAAATAAAAATATACTTACTCCTACATATATATATAAATAAATACTAATAGCTATAAAACACATCTATGTATTAATGTACATATTTTAACATGGCTAGAAGCACACATAAAAATATATTCATTAATATACAAATAATTACATAATAATTATAATTAATATAATTACCCTTTTAAACACATAAATATATTTTATAAAACATTTATATATAATTTATTTTATTAACATAAGTGGTAACATATATAAATGCATGTAAGAAAGCTACATATATATTTACACATTATATTAGTACACATAAAAATATACATAGATCTATGCTACAATAAATATCATAATAAATACACTAAAATAAATATATAACATCTATATATATTTACTAATTATAATTCAAGAATTAAAGCACCAATAATTAGATCTATACATAAATACACACAATTGGAGAGTATCATACCGTATCGCACTAGATTTAGGATACGCATGCGACACGAGTCCAACACACAACCAATTGCACCCCGAAGGACACAAACAAGTTACAAATATTATTTATGAACAAATCAAAGTGTCAAAAGTAGATCTATGTGTCCGTGTCAAAATACGACATGTATAAAGTCCCGTGTCGGAGAAAAATCCCCAAAACGACACGTATCACCAAAATATTGGGATACGACCTACACGTACCCAATTGTGGACACGACACTAGCCCCAAACACATAAGCACATGTCCAATTGATCTATAGGATCAATTGACACACACAACAAAATGTCAATTCGGAATTCCCACAAAATTGACACAAAAATCACCATAACTTTCTCCATGGGTCTCCTATGAACACAAAACAAAGTCCTATGGGTAGTACATACATATGGGTTGATTTTACATGATTAAATCTCAGATTTAGAAGCTATTTTAGTGAAAAAAACTGAATTATACCTATTGGGAGATGGATTCCCAATGAAACCTCCAATTGAGATGAACTTGCTTCCAAATTGTAGATCCTTGCTCCTCTTTGTAGATCCTTGCTTCCTCCTTCTAGATCCTTGCTTCTCAACTTTCTAATGGTGAATTGGGAAGAATTTGGAATGAATTTGGTAGGGAATTGGAATGGGAATGAAAGGAATTTGGTAGTGGGAAATTCTAGATCTAGATTTGAAATGAAATGAGAGGAGAGAGAAATCCCCCCCCCTCTAATATAGGCCGGCCCCTACCTCTCCCTCAAGTAATTATAAAATATCCAATGTACCCCTTGGGGCCTCTCATGAAGAAATAATTAAGGAAGGAAGCTTCTATTCTAATGATTTAATTAATTTAATCCATCTCCTTAACAATGGGCTTTCTAAATGGGCCAAGTCTAACTAATTAATTCATGTTGGTCCATGGGTCCAAACTAAACTAGTTGGGTCCACAAATATAAGTCCAAAATAATTAAATAATATCTAACAACAATTAAATAATACAACAAATAATTATTTACCATGCACAATATTTAATTAAATAGGAAAAGTCTAAAATACCCTTTCCGAAAAATATGGTAGTGACAAGTCTACCCTCCTTAAAAAAATTCGTCCTCGAAATTCAAAGACGAAAACTACCCCCAGAAAATCACATAACAGAACTAAAGAATCACAATTAACTAATGAACAGAACATAACTAGAAAATAACATACCTCAAGGTACAAACAAATATGGATAACGCTCTCGCATGTCATCCTCTCTCTCCCAGGTAAACTCCCCTGGAGAGTGATGCCTCCATGCGACGCGCACCAAAGGAATAGTCTGGTTCCTCAGCACCTTCTCTCTCCGATCCAGAATCTTAACTGGCTGCTCTGGATAGCTAAGAGTAGGGCCCACCTCTATCTCTGAGTGATCCAATACATGGCTAGGATCTGCCACGTATCGTCTCAACTGCGATACATGAAACACGTTGTGCACTCCCTCCAATGCAGGTGACAAGTCTAGTCTATAAGCAACTGCACCGACCCTCTCCAGAATAGTGAAAGGTCCGATGAATCGCGGACTAAGCTTTCCGCCTCCACCAAAGCGAATCGTGTCTCGTGTCGGAGAAATCCTCAGAAACACCAAACTACCCACCTATAACAAAACACCATCTTAAGAACTTAATCTATAACAAACAAGAACAAGCATAAGCACAAACAAAAATCTAAACTATACCTCAAACTCCAAAGGTCTCTGATGGCTATCGGCCCAATATCGTTGTCTGTCCTGCGCCACTCGAAGTCTGTCTCTGATCAACTGAACCTTCTCTGCTGCATCCACAACCATCTCTGGCCCAAGCAAAACCCTCTCTCCAACATCGTCCCAAGACAAAGGAGTACGACACCTCCGACCATATAGAGCTTCAAAAGGTGACATCTCTATACTGGCCTGGTAACTGTTGTTGTAAGCAAACTCTACCAAATAGAGATGGTCCTCCCAAGAACCCCCGAAATCTAGTACACAAGTGCGCAACATATCCTCGAGAGTCTGGATAGTCCTCTCTGACTGCCCATCCGTCTGGGGATGATATGCAGTACTGAACTTGAGCTGAGTGCCCAAACTCTCCTGCAAACTCCTCCAGAAATGAGAAGTGAAACGACTATCTCGATCTGAGACTATGCTGACGGGAACTCCATGTATCCTAACGATCTGCCTCACGTACATCTCTGCCAGCTTCTCCGTAGACAAACCCACCTTAAAAGGCAAAAAGTGGGCCGACTTGGTCAACCTATCAACAATGACCCAAATCGCGTCTTTCCCTCCTGGAGATCGTGGAAGTCCGGACACAAAATCCATAGTAATATGTTCCCACTTCCACTCTGGAATGGGTAATGGCTGAAGTAAACCTCCTGGCCTCCGCCTTTCGGCTTTCACCTGCTGGCACACTAAGCATCTGGATACAAACTGTGCCACTTCCCTCTTCATGCCATACCACCACACACTCTCTCGCATATCCCGATACATCTTGTTAGCACCTGGATGTATGAAATACTGAGAGCGATGCGCTTCCTGCAACACCTCCTCTCGCAACTCCCCACTAGGCACACACAATCTAACTCCATGCCTCAAAGATCCATCCTCTGCAATAGTGAAATCATCCTCTAATCCTGCTCTCACCTGAGCTCTGATACTCCTCAGAGATACATCATCATACTGTGCTGCCTTGATCCTGTCGATCAGATCTGAGTGTATCTGCAATCCCCATATCTGCATAGCACACCCTGGAACAATCACCTCAATGCCCAAGCTCTCCAAGTCCTCCAACAAATATTGATCCTGCGTCAAGAACATAGCTACCAGATACCTGCTCAAAGCATCGGCAACTACATTGGCTTTCCCAGGATGATATTGCAAAGAGATATCAAAATCCTTCATCAGTTCCAACCACCGACGCTGCCTCATGTTCAACTCCTTCTGCGTGAAAACGTACTTCAAGCTTTTGTGGTCTGTGAAGATCTCCACACGCTCTCCGTACAAATAATGTTTCCACAACTTCAGGGCGAATATGACAGCTGCCAACTCCAAATCATGGGTAGGATAGTTCTTTTCATGAGAACGCAATTGCCTGGATGCATAGGCAATCACTTTCCCATGCTGCTGAAGAACACAACCCAAACCCTTCCCCGATGCGTCACTATAAATAGTGAAACCTCCGGACCCTGATGGCAACGTTAAAATAGGAGCAGACATCAACCTCTTCTTCAACTCCTCTAAAGCAACCTGGCAATCTTTCGTCCAAACAAACTCCAAATCCTTCCTTGTGAGTCTGGTCATCGGCTCGGCAATCCTCGAAAAATCTTGCACAAACTTCCTGTAATAGCCTGCCAATCCCAAGAAACTTCTGATCTCTGCTACCGAACTCGGAGTCTTCCAAGATTCCACTGCTGAAATCTTCTTCGGATCCACTGAAATACCATCACCAGTCACAACATGCCCCAAGAATTCCACCTTGTCCAAGAAAAACTCACACTTGGACAACTTCCCATACAGCTTCTCCTTCCTCACCACATCCAACACAATCCTCAAATGCTCCTCATGCTCCTCCGGTGTCCTCGAGTATATGAGTATGTCGTCGATGAACACCACCACGAACTTGTCAAGGTACTGGTGGAACACCTTGTTCATCAAGTTCATAAATACCGCCGGTACATTAGTCAAACCAAACGGCATCACCATAAACTCGTACTGACCATACCGAGTTCTAAAAGCAGTCTTCGGTATGTCCTCCGGTTTCACCTTCACCTGATGGTAGCCTGATCTCAAATCTATCTTAGAAAACACCTTCGCTCCACTCAACTGATCAAACAGATCATCAATCCGTGGCAAAGGATACTTATTCTTGATAGTGAGATTATTCAAAGCTCTGTAATCAATGCACATGCGCACCGATCCATCCTTCTTCGGTACAAACAATATCGGGGCTCCCCATGGTGAAGAACTCGATCTGATAAACCCCTTATCCTGCAATTCGTCCACTTGCTTCTTCAACTCGACCAGCTCGCTGTTGTTTACTCTATAGACATGCTGCGAAATTGGTTCTGCACCTGGCACCAAGTCTATAGAAAATTCAACATCTCGATCTGGCGGCAATCCTGGCAATTCTTCAGGAAACACATCCAAGAACTCTGCTATCAACGGATGCGGCAACTCCTTGTCTTCCACCATAGCTCCACAAATAATGCCTTCGCCTTGCTCCGCAGCTCCTCTAGCAAACTCGAACTCTGGCTCTCCTGACGGACCAAATAAAATTCTACCTCCTCTACAGTCTATGCTAGCACGGTGCCTACTCAACCAATCCATCCCGAGTACAATATCGTAGCTCGGAAGTGGCATTACAAGTAGACACGCACTCAACTCCCGGCCTCCCAGAGTAACTCTCCGATCCTTGCAAATATCATTAACCAGGATAATGCCTCCCCCGGTCATGATCTTGCAAGTCCTAAGCAAAGAATCAGCTACCAAACCATGCTTTAGAGCAAAAGAAACAGATACAAAACTATGGGAAGCACCACTATCAAACAAAGCTAAAGCTGGAATGGAATCAAGAAGAATAGAACCTGCGATGACATCTCCGGTGGGTTCCTCCTCTTCGACTGTCATAGCAAACGCTCGTCCTTGCCTAGCACCTCCCTGCTGTTGATGCTGGACAAAACGCTGCTGCTGTGTCGGAAGCGGTCCCCTAGGCTGTGCTGCAGGTGGTCTCGTCTGTGTCCTCGGAGCTGGAGCTGCTCCCTGAACTGCACGACGAGGACACTCCCTCGATTGATGCCCTTCAGTACCATAATACAAATAAACTCCTTGCCTCCTCCTGCAAACTTCCCAGATGTGGCCGGGCTTCTTGCAGAAGTTGCATGGAGCTTGCTTTAACTGTCTCTGCTACTGAGGTGCCTGGTGAAAAGGCACTCTAGCTGGAGTCTGGTTCTGTTGTGGCTGCTGGAAAGGTCTGGACTGGAAATAAGGACGTTTGGCAGATACTGCACTGCCGTTGGCCCCCAGAAAAGAATCACGGTCTCTCTTGGTCTTCAAACCCAGATCCCGCTCAACCTTGCGTGCCTCCGCAAGTATCTCCGAGTATGTCTCATAAAAAGACGGAATGAGGAATCAATATGGCACAAGATGTAAGATATCAAGGAAAGGACAGTTTAAGGGATCAAGTATCAATATCAAAGGAGAATAGTTGAATCAAAAGAATTTTCCTAGATGTGATTGAGTATCTCAGCCTATTCCCTATATCCTATTGCAGGCTCGCAGTAGTACAACTAAGTTGTCGCACTACCACGACATCACATACTTGTGAAGCTAGACCTGCATGGGCCACCACCAAAAACATGTCACGACCCGCACCCGGTGTAAGGGTACTAGTCGGAAACAACACCCAGCCTACGCCGCAGAATCGGCGGTAGAACGCTGTCTAGATAATCTATCTAACAATATAATGAACCACCAATAATGATAGTATACTCAATCACAGAACTAAGATAGAAATGAGCACGAATCAGATAAGAATAGAATAGTCACAATACAACTCATGAGTCTAAAATACATCAATGAGTCTGAAGAAATACAGAAATAAGCTGGAGACAAATCCAGTACAAAAGAATACTATGAAGCTACAACTCCAGGGTCAACTGTCTCAGTTGGGATAAGTCCCTCTTGAGCCAGGGTCTCAGAATCTAAACCCACAACATCCTGGGGTCCATAATAGGTAGGGTACCACTCTTCAGTGTCATCTGGAAAAATATATCCAGTCAGGAAAGGAGCAGAGTACAACCCTAACAACAGTTCTCAATCAATGATAAAAACTATGTAACAGTAAATAGCTATGGATAAACAAGATGCACAATAGACAGGAGAGATATATGTACAATAAGGAAATACTGGAAATAAATACAATAAGGAACAATATGCCAATGAAACAATAATACTAATGACTAAGTGTGTGAGTACTAGCTTAACATGTGATCGGCTTGGGCAAGATGCAATGCGGCCTGGCTAATCATACGTGCGGTGCATGATCAACACTATTCATTTACCAGTACTTTATTCAATAGGGATTTGATCACATATCTATACTAATACTCCCCACCCCGACTGGTATAATAGATCCAACCACGGTATGCTATGGCACGAGATTCCCCAAGAAGAGAGCGACTCCTCCCAAAAATCGGTGTCTGTACATGTACAAGATAACCAATGAAACGATACTTGCACCATATACACCATATACCAAGGAATAACATCTCATGACGAGATCCGGATATACCAATCCGTGTAACCATAGTGTCAAGAGAAACATGGATATCTATACTAGATACAACGAACATAGAGGATATCATAAATGGGAAACTATCAGAGAATATACTCGCCTGAAGTCCAATGAACAGTCTCACAGATGTCTGACTCGGTGCCTCGAAGACCTAGATATGGAATACAACATCAATACAATGTCCCGAAAAGAGAACAAGTTAAACTAGTCAACTTCTAGGTCAATAAGTCAATTCTAAGTCAAAAGTCAACTGTGGTCAACTCTAAAGTCAACTAAAGTCAACTATGGTCAACCCAAGGTCAACTATCTATTTTTAGGTTGTACAAGTCTAGCACCAAAAACTTGGATCAAAATACTAAGCTCTAAGTCATAAGACTACGTCCTTAAATATTAGGATACCGTATCTTCGGATACGTGAATCCAAAGTAAACCTCACAATACTAATATATTAATAATAATGCATAATAATATAGAATATTAAATGCAACAATTAGGAATCAAAGTTTTGAACCCAATTGGTATCCACACAAAGAATGCTCAAGATACATATAGGTATATTTTTACTCTAATACATAATATATTATATATAAACTAATATATTATATATAAATAAAATAATAACAATACTAGTATTATATCTCACCATAATTACATTTATATATACCTATATATATATAAATATAATATATAAAATATAAACCAAAACTGCCTAACTGTCACTGAAAACTGTGTGGAAAACATTGATTTTCCAAAAAACAGACTTTCAGTGACAGTTCCTACTGTCACTGAAAATACCGTCGCCAAAACCACTGTGCAACTGCACTGCTGTCACTTATTGGTGACAGTCCGACTGTCACAGAACCAACCGTCGCTGCTGCTGTCGAATCCCGCCCACTGCATGCGGTTATTAATGACAGTGGCGGCTCTGTCATTAATAACCCGCCGCCACTGTTACAGCGGCTGCTGCTGACCGTTCTAATTAATGACAGTTTTCTGTCATTAATCCTACTGTCACGAAAAACACAGTAAATATATATATATAACCTATATATATATATTAATATATATATATATATATATATATATATATATATATATATATATATATATATATATATATAAATCAATTAAATAAAAATATACTTACTCCTACATATATATATAAATAAATACTAATAGCTATAAAACACATCTATGTATTAATGTACATATTTTAACATGGCTAAAAGCACACATAAAAATATATTCATTAATATACAAATAATTGCATAATAATTATAATTAATATAATTACCCTTTTAAACACATAAATATATTTTATAAAATATTTATATATAATTTATTTTATTAACATAAGTGGTAACATATATAAATGCATGTAAGAAAGCTACATATATATTTACACATTATATTAGTACACAAAAAAATATACATAAATCTATGCTACAATAAATATCATAATAAATACACTAAAATAAATATATAACATCTATATATATTTACTAATTATAATTCAAGAATTAAAGCACCAATAATTAGATCTATACATAAATACACACAATTGGAGAGTATCATACCGTATCCCACTAGATCTAGGATACGCATGCGACACGAGTCCAACACACAACCAATTGCACCCCGAAGGACACAAACAAGTTACAAATATTATTTATGAACAAATCAAAGTGTCAAAAATAGATCTTTGTGTCCGTGTCAAAATACGACATGTATAAAGTCCCGTGTCGGAGGAAAATCCCCAAAACGACACGTATCACCAAAATGTTGGGATACGACCTACACGTACCCAATTGTGGACACGACACTAGTCTCAAACACATAAGTACATGTCCAATTGATCTATAGGATCAATTGACACACACAACAAAATGTCAATTCGGAATTTCCACAAAATTGACACAAAAAGTACCATAACTTTCTCCATGGGTCTCCTATGAACACAAAACAAAGTCCTATGGGTAGTACATACATATGGGTTGATTTTACATGATTAAATCTCAGATTTAGAAGCTATTTTAATGGGAAAAACTGAATTATACCTATTGGGAGATGGATTCCCAATGAAACCTCCAATTAAGATGAACTTGCTTCCAAATTGTAGATCCTTGCTCCTCTTTGTAGATCCTTGCTTCCTCCTTCTAGATCCTTGCTTCTCAACTTTTTAATGGTGAATTGGGAAGAATTTGGAATGAATTTGGTAGGGAATTGGAATGGGAATGAAAGGAATTTGGTAGTGGGAAATTCTAGATCTAGATTTGAAATGAAATGAGAGGAGAGAGAAATTTCCCCCCCTCTAATATAGGCCGGCCCCTACCTCTCCCTCAAGTAATTATGAAATGTCCAATGTACCCCTTGGGGCCTCTCATGAAGAATTAATTAAGGAAGGAAGCTTCTAGTCTAATGATTTAATTAATTTAATCCATCTCCTTAACAATGGGCTTTCTAAATGGGCCAAGTCTAACTAATTAATTCATGTTGGTCCATGGGTCCAAACTAAACTAGTTGGGTCCACTAATATAAGTCAAAAATAATTAAATAACATCTAACAACAATTAAATAATACAACAAATAATTATTTACCATGCACAATATTTAATTAAATAGGAAAAGTCTAAAATACCCTTTCCTAAAAATGTGGTAGTGACAATGTTGGTCCATGGGTCCAAACTAAACTAGTTAGGTCCACTAACACAAGTTCAAATTAAATAAATAATATCTAACAATAATTAAATAATACCACAAATAATTATTTATCAAGCACAATATTTAATTAAATAAAAAATTACTAAAATACTCATTCCTAGAAAATATGGTAGTGACTAGTCTACCCTCCTTAAAAAAAATTTGTCCTCGAAATTCAAAGACGAAAACTACCCCCAGAAAATAACAGAACAGAACTAAAGAATCATAACTAACTATGAAAGGATATAACAACGAACAGAACATAGCTAGGAAATAACATACCTCAAGGTACAAACAAATATGGATAACGCTCTCGTATTTCATCCTCTCTCTTCCAGGTAGACTCTCCTGGAGAGTGATGCCTCCATGCGACACACACCAAAGGAATAGTCTGGTTCCTCATCACCTTCTCTCTCCGATCCAGAATCTCAACTGGCTGCTCTGGATAGCTAAGAGTAGGTCCCACCTCTATCTCCAAGTAATCCAATACATGACTAGGATCTGCCACGTATCGTCTCAACTGTGATACGTGAAACACGTTGTGCACTCTCTCCAATGCAGGTGGTAAGTCTAGTCTATAAGCAATTGCACCGACCCTCTCTAGAATAGTGAAAGGTCCGATGAATCGCGGACTAAACTTTCCGCCTCCACCGAGTCGTGCCTCGTGTCGGAGAAATCCTCAGAAACACCAAACCACCCACCTAGAACAAAACATCACCTTAAGAACTTAATCTATAACAACGACCAAGAACAAACACAAAAAAAAAATCTAAACTATACCCCGAACTCCAAAGGTCTCCGAAGGCTATCGGTCCAATGCCGTTGTCTGTCCTGCGCCACTCGAAGTCTGTCTCTGATCAACTGAACCTTCTCTGCTGCATCCACAACCATCTCTAGCCCAAGCAAAACTCTCTCTCCAACATCTTTCCATGACAAAGGAGTACGACACCTCCGACCGTATAGAGCTTCAAAAGGTGACATCTCTATACTGGCCTGGTAACTGTTGTTGTAAGCAAACTCTCCCAAATAGAGATGGTCCTCCCAAGAACCCCCAAAATCTAGTACACAAGTGTGCAACATATCCTCAAGAGTCTGAATAGACCTCTCTGACTGCCCATCTGTCTGGGGATGATATGCAGTACTGAACCTGAGCTGAGTGCCCAAACTCTCCTGCAAACTCCTCCAGAAATGAGAAGTAAAATGACTATCCCGATCTGAGACTATGCTGACAAAAACTTTATGTATCCTAACGATCTGCCTCACATATATCTCTGCCAGCTTCTCCGTAGACAAACCCACCTTGAAAGGCAAGAAGTGGGTCGACTTGGTCAACCTATCAACGATGACCCAAATCGCGTCTTTCCCTCCTGGAGATCGTGGAAGTCCGGACACAAAATCCATAGTAATGTGTTCCCACTTCCACTCTGGAATGGATAATGGCTGAAGTAAACCTCCTGGCCTCTATCTCTCGGCTTTCATCTGCTGGTACACTAAGCATCTGGATACAAACTGTGCCACTTTTCTCTTCATGCCATACCACCACACACTTTCTCGTATATCCCGATATATCTTGTTAGCACCTGGATGCATGGAATACTGAGAGCGATGCGCTTCCTGCAATACCTCCTCATTCAGCTCCCCTCTAGGCACATACAATCTATCTCCATGTCTCAAAGATCCATCCTCTGTAAGTGAAATCATCCTCCAATCCTGCTCTCACCTAAGCTCTGATACTCCTCAGAGATACATCCTCATACTGTGCTGCCTTGATCCTGTCCATCAAATCTGAGTGTATCTGCAATCCCCACATCTGTATAGTACAACCAAAAATAATCACCTCAATGCCCAAGCTCTCCAAGTCCTCCAACAAATATCTATCCTGCATCAAGAACATAGCTACCGGATACCTGCTCAAAGCATCGGCAACTATATTAGCTTTTCCAGGATGATATTGCAAAGAGATATCAAAATCCTTCATCAGTTCCAACCATCGACGCTGCCTCATGTTCAACTCCTTCTGCGAAAAAACTTACTTCAAGCTTTTGTGGTCTGTGAAGATCTCCACACGCTCTCCGTATAAATAATATTTTCATAACTTCAGGGCAAATATGACTGATGCCAACTCTAAATCATGGGTAGGATAGTTCTTTTCATGAGGACGCAATTGCCTGGATCTATAGGCAATTATTTTTCCATGCTGCTGAAGAACACAACCCAAACCCTTCCCCGATGCATCACTATAAATAGTGAAACCTTCGGACCTTGATGGCAACGTCAAAATAGGAGCAGACGTCAATCTTTTCTTCAACTCCTCAAAAGCAACCTGGAAATCCTTCGTCCAAACAAACTCCACATCCTTCCTTGTGAGTCTGGTCATCGGCTCGGCAATTCTCAAAAATTTTTGCATAAACTTTCTGTAATAGCCTACCAATCCCAAGAAACTCCTGATCTCTGCTACCGAAATCGGAGTCTTCCAAGATTCCACTGCTAAAATCTTCTTCGGATCCACAGAAATACCATCACCAGTCACAACATACCCCAAGAACTCCACCTTGTCCAAGAAAACTCACACTTTGACAACTTCCCATACAGCTTCTCCTTCCTCAGCACATCCAACACAATCCTCAAATGCTCCTTATGCTCCTCCGGTATCCTCGAGTATATGAGTATGTCGTCGATGAACACCACCACGAACTTGTCAAGGTACTGGTGGAATACCTTGTTCATCAAGTTCATAAATACTGCCGGTGCATTAGTCAAACCAAACGGCATCACCATAAACTCGTACTGACCATACCGAGTTCTAAAAGCAGTCTTCGGTATGTTCTTCGGCTTCACCTTCACCTGATGGTAGCCTGATCTCAAATCTATCTTAGAAAACACCTTCGCACCACTTAACTGATCAAACAGATCACCAATCCATGGAAAATGATACTTATTCTTGATAGTGAGATTATTCAAAGCCCTATAATCAATGCACATGCGCACTGATCCATCCTTCTTTGGTACAAATAATACCGGGGCTCCCCATGGTGAAGAACTAGATCTGATAAACCACTTATCTTGCAATTTGTTCACCTGCTTCTTTAACTCGACCAGCTCGCTGTTGTTTACTCTATAGACATGCTGCAAAATTGGTTCTGCACCTGGCACTCAGTCTATAGAAAATTCAATATCTCGATCTGGCGACAATCCTGGCAATCCCTCAGGAAACACATCCAAGAACTCTGCTATCAATGGATGTGGCAACTCCTTGTCTTCTACCATAGCTCCACAAATAATGCCTTCTTCCTGCTCTGTAGCTCCTCTACCAAACTCGAACTCTGGCTCTCCTGGCGGACCAAACAAAACTCTACCTCCTCTACAATCTATGCTAGCACGGTGCCTACTCAACCAATCTATCCCGAGTACAATATCGTAGCTCGGAAGTGGCATTACAAGTAGACACGCACTCAACTCCCGGCCTCCCAGAGTAACTCTTCGATCCTTACAATTATCATTAACCAGGATAATGCCTCCCCCGGTCATGATCTTGCAAGTCCTAAGCAAAGACTCAGTTACCAAACCATGCTTCAGAGCAAAAGAAATAGATACAAAACTATAGAAAATACCACTATCAAACAAAGCTAAAGCTAGAATGGAATCAAGAAGAATAGAACCTGCGATGACATCTCCGGTGGGTTCATCCTCCTCGACGGTCATAGCAAACGCTCGTCCCTGCCGAGCACCTCCCTGCTGCTGATGCTGGACAAAACGCTGCTGTTGTGTCGGAAGCGGTCCCCTCGGCTGTGATGCAGGTGGTCTCGTCTGTGCCTTCGGAGCGGAAGCTGCTCCCTGAACTTCACGACAAGGACACTCCCTCGATTGATGCCCTTCAGTACCACAATACAAACAAACTTCTTGCAGTAGTTGCATGAAGCTTGCTGTAACTATCTCTGCTACTGAGGTGCCTGATGAAAAGGCGCTCTAGGTTGAGCCTGGTTCTGCTGTGGCTACTAGAAAGGTCTGGACTGGAAATGAGGACGTTTGGCAGATACTGCACTGCCGTTGGCCCCTAGAAAAGAATTACGGTCTGTCTTGGGCTTCAAACCCAACTCCCGCTCAACCTTGCGTGCCTCCGCAAGTATCTCCGAGTATCTCTCATAAAAAGACGGAATAAGGATCAATATAGCACATGATGTAAGATACTCAAGGAAAGGACAGATTAAGAGATCAAGTATTAATATCAAAGGAGAATAGTTGAATCAAAAGAATTTTCCTAGGTGTGATTGAGTATCTCAGCCTATTTCCTATATCCTATTATAGGCTCGCAGTAGTACAACTAAATTTTCGCACTATCACGACATCACATACTTTGTGAAGCTAGACCTGCATGGGACACCACCAAAAATATATCACGACCCGCACCCAGTGTAAGGGTACAAGTCAGAAACAATGTCCAGCCTACGCTGCAGAATCGGTGGTAGAACGCTGTCTAGATAATCTATCTAACAATATAATGAACCACCAATAATAATAATATACTCAATCACAGAACTAAGATAGAAATAAGCACGAATCAGATAAAGAATAGAATAGTCACAATACAACTCATGAGTCTAAAATAATACATCAATGAGTCTGAAGAAATAACAGGAATAAGCTTGAGAAAAATCCAGTATAAAAGAATACTACGGAGCTACAACTCCTAGGTCAACTGTCTCAGTTGGGATAAGTCCCTCCTGAGCCAGGGTCTCAGAATCTAAACCTACAACATCCCGGGGTCCATAATATGTAGGGTACCATTTCTCAGTGTCATCTGGAAAAATATATCCAGTCAGGAAAGGAGCAGAGTACATCTCTAACAACAGTTCTAATCAATGATAAAAACTATGTAACAGTAAATAGCTGTGGATAAACAAGATGCACAATAGATACAAAAGATATATATATACAATAAGGAAATACAGGAAATAAATACAATAATGAACAATATGCCAATGAAACAAGAATACTAATGACTAAGTGTGTGAGTACTAGCTTAACATGTGATCGGCTTGGGCAAGATGCAATACGGCCTGGCTAATCATACGTGCGGTGTATGATCAACACTATTCAGTAATCAGTACTTGATACAATAGGGATATTGATCACATATCTATACTAATACTCCCCACCCCGACTGGTATAATAGATCCAACCATGGTATGCTATGGCACGAGATTCTCCAACAAGATAGCTAGTCTTCCCGAGAATCGGTGTCTGTACATGTACAAGATAACCAATGAAACAATACTTGCAATATATACACCATATACCAAGGAATAACATCTCATGACGAGATCCAGATATACTAATCCGTGTAACCATAGTGTCAAGAGAACATGGATATCTACACTAGATACAATGAACATAGAGGATATCATAAATGAGAAACTATCAGAGAATGTACTCGCCTGAAGTCCAATGAATAGTCTCACAGATGTTTGACTCGGTACCTCGAAGACCTAGACATGGAATATAATATCAATACAAGGTTCCGAAAAGAGAATAAGTTAAACTAGTCAACTTCTAGGTCAATAAGTCAATTCTAAGTCAAAAGTCAACTATGGTCAACTCTAAGTCAACTATGGTCAACTATGGTCAAACCAAGGTCAACTATCTATTTCTAGGTTGCATAAGTCTAACACAAAAAATTTGGGTCATGATATTAAAATCTAAGTCATAAAAACCACATCTTAAAATATTAGGATACCGTATCTCCGGATACGTAAATTCCAAGGTAAACATCACAATACATATATATCAAACAATTATGTATGATAATATAGAATATCAATTACAATATCAAATAGGTACCGTGGTTTTGAACCAACTTGGTATCTCAACAAAAATCATAATCTTGATACCCAAACCCCGTATCTTGAGTATCCCACTTACCTTGGTTTCCACAAGGTAATACTCAATACCTTGATATACTAATACCCTCATATATAATATATAAATATATACTAATATTATACAAATAAGGAATATATCAATAATAATATGTTATCTCACTATTAATACATATATATATATACATATATATATATAAATATATAAATATATAAATATATAAACAATATATAAAAATCTGCCAAACCGTCACTGAAAACTGTGTTGAAAAACACTAATTTTCAGATACACTGCCTTTAATGACAGTTCTGGCTGTCACTGAAGCTGCTGTCATTGATGCCGTGGGATCCTGCACTGCTGCCGCTGCTTTGGTGACGGTTCGCAACCGTCACCGCTCCAGCCGTCGCTGCTGCTACCATTTCCCACTGCTGCTGCTGCTGCTATTAATGACAACGGCGGCTGTCATTAATTGCTGCCGCCACTGCTACAGCGGCTGTTGCTGAACCCACCTCTATTAATGACATCGACTGTTGTCATTAATGCCCTGTCGCTAAAAACTATAATATATATATATATATATATATATATATATATATATATATATATATATATATATATATATATATATATATATATATATATATATATATAAATCCACTATATATATATATATATATAAATACCCAATAACTATAAATACACCCCCTCTATAATAATGTACATATTAGGACATAGCCATATGCACACACAAACATGAATACATATGATTATACATCTATACATCTATATAATTAATCCTATAACAAATCTAAATAATATAATTAACCCAATTAACATACATACATATATATATATATATATATATATATATATATATATATATATATATATATATATATATATATATATACAATATACTATAACATATATATTAATGCATATAGAAGAAAGCTACATAATATATATTCTATTAGTACATATATAATACATAGATCTATGATACAATAATCACTATAATAAATACACTATAATATATATATATATATAATATCTATATATATACACATAATTATAACTCAAGAATTTAAAGCATAAATAATTAGATATATACAAAAATACACAACAAATGGAGAGTATCACATCATATTCCACTAGATCTAGGACACGCATGTGACACGAGTCCACCACACATCCAATTGTACCCCGAAGGACACAAATAAGTTACACATATTATTTATGAACAATACGAAGTATCAAATATAGATCTATGTATCCGTGTCAAAATACGACATGTATCCGTATCAAAATACGACATGTACAAAGTCCCGTGTCGGAGGGAAAACCCCCAAAACAACACGTATCACCAAATTGTTGGGATACGACATACACGTACCCAATTGTGGATACGACACTAGTCTCAAACACATAAACACATGCCAAATTGATCTATAGGATCAATTGACACACACAACAATTGTCATTCTCGGAATTCCTCCAAAATTGACACAAAAAGTACAATAACTTTCTCAATATGCCTCCTATGAACACAAAACCAAATCCTATGGGTAGTATATGCATATGGGTTGATTTTCCATGATTAAATCTCAGATTTAGAAGCTATTTTAAGAGAAAAAACTAAATTATACCTATTAGGAGATGTATTCCCAATGAAACCTCCAATTAAGATAAAATTGCCTCCAACTTGTAGATCCTTGCTCCTCTTTGTAGATCCTTGCTTCCTCCTTCTAGATCCTTGCTTCTCAAGTCTTTAATGGTGATTTGGGAAGGAATTGGAATGAATTTGGTAGGAAAATAAAGTGGGAATGAAGGAAATTTGGTAGTGAAAAATTCTAGATCTAGATTTAGAATAAAAAAGAGGAGAGAGAATTCCCCCCCTCTACTTATATAGGCCGGCCCCTATTCCTCTCCCTCAAGTAATCATGTAATATCCATTATACCCCTTGGGGCCTCTCATGAAGAAATAATTAAGGAAGGAATCTTCTAGTCTAATGATTTAATTAATTTAATCCATCTTCTTAACAATGGGCTTTTTAAATGGGCTAAGTCTAACTAATTAATTCATGTTGGTCTATGGGTCCAAAATAAACTAGTTAGATGCACTAACACAAGTCCAAATTAAATAAATAACATCTAATAATAATTAAATAATACCACAAATAATTATTTATCAAGCATAATATTTAATTAAATAGGAAATTACTAAAATATCCTTTCCTAGAAAATGTGGTAGTGACAGAAATGGGAGCATGTGACCATGGATTTTGTTTTTGGACTTCCCTGTTCTCCAAGAGAGAAGGATGCAATTTGGGTCATCGTAGACAGGTTGACCAAATCGGCCCATTTTCTACCATTCAAGGTGGGTACGTCTACGGAGAGACTAGCAGAGATGTATGTGCGCCAGATAGTCAGACTGCATGGAGTTCCTATGAGCATAGTATCAGATCGGGATAGTCGCTTTACTTCGTATTTCTGGAGGAGTCTGCAGGCTAGCTTGGGCACCCAGCTTAAGTTTAGTACTGCATATCACCCACAGACAGACGGTCATTCAGAGAGGACCATTCAGACACTCGAGGACATGCTTCGAACTTGTGTTCTGGATTTCAGAGGCTCTTGGGAGGATCACTTGCACTTTATAGAGTTTGCTTACAATAACAGCTACCAAGCCAGTATCGAGATGTCACCATTCGAGGCATTGTATGGACGGAGGTGTCGTACTCCGTTATCATGGGATAATGTAGGCGAGAGAGCTTTGCTTGGCCCGGAGATGGTGGTGGATGCGACGGAGAAGGTCAAGCTCATTAGAGATAGACTTCGGGTGGCGCAGGACAGGCAGCGACATTGGGCCGATAGGCACCGGAGACCTTTGGAGTTTGAGGTATAGCTTAGAATTTAGATTTTGTTCTTGTGTTTGCTTGTGATTGCTTATTTTAGATTAAGTGCTGAGACCTTGTTTGTGCAAGGTTGGTGATCTGGTGTTTCTGAGGATTTCTTCGACGTGGGGCACTATTCGCTTCGATGGAGGCGGGAAGC
>JAYESA010000010.1:30561480-30610482 GCA_036927795.1 Iris macrosiphon
TTGTAGACTGGATTTTCATCATATGTAATCATGATTAATAAGATTGTCTTCTTTTACGCATATGATGATTTGCCATATTTGCTGTGAGGAAGTCTGAATATGTGCAGCTTCAGCACGTCTGAATAACTTTATGCCAACTCTGATAAGAGAGTATCTGGTCTCGTCCCATCTTTTTACACGTAATTGAAGACGTGTAGAAAACTTCTTAGCATTAAGTCATCTTTGAAGATCCAAACTGTTATACTATTTTAGACGAGGAGTCGTATAGAATTTCTGAACTGTCACTTGTTTGACATGAAGGATTCTTGTTCAGACCCTCATCTTCAAGAATGGTTTCCCGAAAATCCCTTGAAATAGGGCGAGAAATGGCCGTCAAACAGGCCATACTTAAACTTTTAAGAAAGATTCTGACTGGACTTCGGATGAACTTCCAATCGACCCAAGAAGAAGAGTCATATTCATTGTTTTGGGCACTTGGAATATTTTATAGCCAAGAAGGAGCATTTTCTGCGTAAACCCTTTTAATTGACCATCTATAGCTTTCGAGCGTAGAATCGTAGATTTGTAGCCTCTGAACGTAAAATCGTAGGTTTGTAGTCTCTGAGCGTAAAAGCTCCTGAGCGTAAAAGCATCTGAACGTAAAACCATAGATTTATAGCCTCTGTGCGTAAAACCGTAGATTTGTAGCCTCTCGAGCATAAAAGCTCCTTAGCATAAAATCATAGATCTACTTTACGCGTAAATTCTGGATCCACTGATTGTCCGTCTTCTTCTTTTCAAATGATAGGCTGACGTGGTCCCAAATCATAACTGAATATTAAATATCGGATTTGGTTAGGAATTCGAAGAGTTATCCGAACTCTATAAATAGCCCAAGGTCCTGAGAGAGAAAACTTGTATCTGTCTTCACAAAACCCTAGCTTTTCAAGAACCCTTCTTCTTTGTATCTTTCTTGAGAACTCAGAATCGCCATGGCACCTAAACATGCTTCCACTGCTAAGGGAAAGAAGATCTCTTCCTCTTCTCGCTCTGCTGCTCAAGCATGAGCAACACCCATTAGGCTGAACGAGCCTCGATGGAATGCAGCGCTCCGCCGTCGAGCTGTGCTCCGGACGTCACAGGTAAAAGGACTCCGAGGGGAATATAGGACTTTTCGCACACGTTATATGTGTATGCGAACCAATACGCCCATATTTCTAATGTGTCAGCGTAAAACCATCTTTTCGCAGTCTGGCGTAAAAAGCTCAGACTGTCAAAATTTGGCGTATACTACAAACTTTGAGTTTTATGCACTGGATATGAATTCCGGCGTACAAACTCAAATTTTGGCAGTCTGGCATAAAAACTCAGACTGTTAGATTTTTATGTATACTGCCAACCTTGAATTTTATGCCTCGAAAATAGGTTCCAGCGTAATAGTTCAAGTTTTTGCAATCTTGGCGTAAAACTCAGACTGATAATCTTTGGCGTAAACTGTAAGAGTGTAACGTCTAGTGTAGAAACTGACTTATTCTCTTGTATTTTGTAGTGGACTTGCAGATCCCTCTATTGGCTGAGGTGATGGGCTCTGCTGCCGGGATGTTGAACTCAAACTACTTGGAGGACTTGTCCCATGTGACATTCTCCATCTCTGGAGCCAACTATCCTGAAGAAAGGGGAACCCTGATATCGTCCCAAGGAGAATGCATGATGCTGAGTATGATCAGTGGGGATCCCCTGACATACATAGACGGGATGGAGTATAAGAAACCTGGTTTCTTATTCGGGGATGCTATTGACAAAAAATCCCAGACCAAGCCCAAGAAAGAGGATTGGGTGTTTACTACTGAGGGCACGGTGATGTATCTGCCCAGGATGCTCAGGGATTACCCTATCTCGGCATTCTTCCATGCTACCCATCCCAGTAAGATGGTGTGGACTTTGACTCCCGATCTTTACGGCCGACCGAGGAAGATCTTGTACAACAAGGGATACGACCGGGGGGCCTATATAAGCAGACCTTCTGGCCCAGTTATGCCCTTTAGGGGATTACTGCCGGGTAGTGTCCCGAGTGAGGACACTTCGCTGATCCAGCCAGTTAAGATATCGACCTTCTGCAATGACTTCATGGGGCAGGGAGGAATATACCCCAGGGTCAACCCTCGGACCAGTGGATGGCTTAGCCCAGGGAATCTTTGATGGGCCAGTTTGACTGCCTGGGCCCTGAAGCACTTCCAGGTGGAGCTGAAAAATATTGGCTTGTTCGCGGCTGTGAGTGCCATAAGTGTTGGGTTACCTGTCAACCCTAACTTGTTCTTAGCGTTGATGGAGCGATACAATTCGCTCACTGGGACTTTTGCTACTCCGCTGGGTGAGTTGGGCTTAGCCCTTCATGAGATGGCAGAAATTTCAAGGCTGCCAATGGGGGACGTTCCTTATGAAGAGTATGTCCCTACAAACAGGGAATTGAGGGATACACACCCTCGGGTAGTGGCAGTGTATCAGGAGCTGATGAGCCACTACCTTGCCTGCACCACTTTCTACAAGGAGCCCTCTAATTTGGCTCACATCAACAAGTAGGCAACCTATCTCTTCTTCCACCAGGTCAGAAATGTTAAGCCAGACAAGGTGGTAGATAGTCGAGATAGGCCCTTGAATCTCCTGAGCATGCTCAATGCTGATACGGTCGATGACTTCATCGAAGATACAGGGGTTTCAGATTATATTCTCGATGCGGAGATCGGAGGTTATCCTGCAGGCACAAAAGCTTTCAGCTATATGAGGCATTGTTGCAAGCCTCTGTCAAGGGAAGCTCAATTTGCTGGCTTTCTCTCCGTCTGGCTATACCGCTGGGTAGTACCGGGCATCGCGTCTGCGGATCGCATCCATCGCAATACCTTATGGCCCGCAGTGCGTTTGGTGTTCGGAGCAAGACTGGGCCTGCTTCCTGCTATGGTATGTAGAATACAAGCAGGCCTGAGGGCCCTTACTGATGGGATTCTCGCTGATGAGATGCAGCGTAAAAGCTTTCCCAGGGTGGAATTACCCTTCTTGTACCTGATGGGATGGTTGATCCTCCACAACACCAGGGTGATGTCTCTCGGCTCCGCCAGCGGTTCAGGAAATAACTTCTTGTTGAATTACAAGAATTCCTCTTGGAACATGGCGACCGTCACATATTGTCGGCGGGCGTTAAACGTTGCCCACTGCTGGAAGCTCTTTTGTATCGTCCCCCCCGTACATATCAATCAACAGGGGACGAAACTTAAGGATGAAGGTTGTAGGAGAACCATTCTTTCTCCTGAAGCCTTCTACTGGTTGGTCTGCATTAGACCTTCCTACTAACTGTACAGAAGTGAGGATCATTGCTTCTTGGAGCCTTATCTACCCAGTCGGTTCGCCAGACAGTTTGGGTATGACCAATTGCATGTGGGGAATGCCATTACCAGCTTCAAGTCCAAAGGTGGACTTATTGATGGAGCCAGAGGGTGGCGATATTTTATCACGGGCTGTACTGGTGTAATTTTTACTGTGCCTGCGACTTCTCTCTCCATGGAGCTGCGCATCCTTCACTCGTACGCACAGTTCTATACGTCCATTAATACCTTCCATCGTAATTTTGATGTGCATGGCAGTTTTAGGATGCCCTCCCATAGGTCCACTGGAAGGGAGGATGTTCCGTCTGTTTCCTCGGATGAAAATGAAGACACCACCGGGGCAGACAATTTTTTGTTAATAATACCGAGAGGCGTAATAGCTCCGCCGGCAGAGCCTCTCATTATCCCCCCAAAACGGAAGGCTTTCACTCCGAAAGAGCCTTCCCCTCGCAAGAAGAGGATTGCCAGATGTCCGAAAAGGGCTTCTACCAGGGAGGCTTCTAGGAGCGAGCCTGTCGTTTCCCCTGCTGGGGATGATCCTTTGATCAGAGGTCCTTCGCCTTTTAGAGAGGGAACCTCCATAGTTCCGGCTGGCAGTACCGAAGATTCTTTGCTCGAGATCGTTGCTGCTACTACTGCTTCTGGTAGTGCTACAAGATCGCCTACGAGGCCGAGCATTTTAAGGATACCTTTATCCAGACAAATAATGGGAGTAACCCCTACCTCGTCTGTGAGTATTTCCAGTGAGATTCTACCCGATGAGTCTCGAGTGGATCTTGGTGACGACTGGGAAGACTATCCTCCAACGTCAGTTGGTGCACCCTCTTCCCCAGGTATGACATCCCGCTTAGCATCATTAAGAAATGATTTAGCTGTACAGGCTGCATATGCGACATATATACCATCGGCCATGGGTAAATGTTGTACTTACGCCTCTTTTAGGAAAATTAACATCAATTTGATATTAACTTTCTCTTGTCTTTTTTTAGGTGAAGGCATCTCTGGAGAGGGCAGAGTTGACGACACAACCTTTGATTTTGCTGCGAATCATGCCGGTGAAATGACGGTGTTTGATACCGAATGGGCATGCTTTGAAGCTGTCGATCCTTCGTCTGCAGCATTTTTGGGTGTCGTCTCGCCCGTAGCAGTTCAGATATCATCGGAGGAGGATGAGCCTATCATTGCGACTGTGCCTCCTTTGCTAAGTACGCCAGCAACTTCAACTGTTGCTGGTGTTCTTTCTTTTGTCGCACCATCTGTTGAGTCGACGGCCGTGGCAACGTCCTCCATGGTCATTCCTGAAAGGAGATTTCCTGGTATCGCGGCCACTCCCAGCGTGCATCTTGTCTTCGATATGCTCATTGAACAATATACCAGCCTATTCTACCTCAGTTTGAAGGAGTTGATATCCATGGTGCTGAAAAAGAACATGAGCTTTGATAATCTGCTGACGTCCTCCCAGCTTGCGATAGCGCCGATCAGAAATTTCTATGACGCTGGATGAGCTGATGCTCTGGAGCAAATAGTTAATGGTTTAGAACAACCTATTAACGAATATTTGCAATTATCTCGAGGCAACGTCGATAATATGATTCAGGCTGAGTACGACTCCTTGACTGCGAAGCTTGCTGAACAGATGGAATCTCTGAATAAATCCATCCGGACACAGCAGCGGGAGATGGATGAAGAGCAGGCCGCCTTAGAGGAGGTTATTCCTCAGCTAACCCAGTGCGAGACCGAGTGCGAGGGAAATGACGCAAGGGTCCGTAAATTGGAAGCCAAACTTGCTCAAGCAAAATAGTGGGCTTTCCAGTCATCGGCAGCTCGAGATGTGTTGAAGGGCCGAATGGATACAGCTCAGCGGAACTTAACACGTGCGGGCGACATCCGTACCGATTTTGTTCATGCTCGGTCCGAACTATCCCTTCTGAGTGATGACGAGGTACGTCTGGTACGGGCTCGTGCTAACATCTTGGATTCCCGAAATGAGAGGATGGCCGCTTTGGTGAAACAGATTCGTGATTTGACTGCTCCTCCCCAATGATGTACTTTTTGCTTCTTTTTGTAACTCGCTCTTCCCGGAGATAATAATAAAGAGGCTTTATCTGACTTTTGTGGACCCATCATTTTTGAATATAAATGATAGGCTAGGGTAAAAGTGATATCAGAGGTAATATAAACATGATATACTTTCGGTAAGCTTTTGCTGAATATAAATCTATTCAGAGTTAACATGAACCTGAAAGAATATAATCCAACCAAATTTGTATATTAAACACTATCAGAGGTAATATGAACATGATAGGTTTACAAATTAGTTAAGGATATCTATTCGGAGGTCACATGAACCTGATAGAATATGATCCAGCTAACCTTTGTATGTGGTATCGTCAGAATAAGATCTTCACCATACTCCGTTTAAACAAGGGAGATTAAGCATAGTACTTCTTCAGGAATTTTCCGTTTGATAGGAGCCATTACCAATTTCCATTTAGGTTTGGCTAAGATAAAAGCACCATTTGCAATCATATAAGGGCCTTCCCATTTCTTTATAATTGTTTGTGTGCACTTCGGATGTTGTACTAAAGGTATTGTGGACGTAGTACAATACTGTGTTTGTTGAGGCCATCCCACCGGGGGACCTTTAGTGGACCTATTATTTGTTGCGCACTTTGAGTGCAAATAATAAGTTAGGAACAAGCCCAATCACAAATATGAACGTGATAGGTTTTGGGGATAGTAAGGATATCCTGCTGGAGGATTTTTGTGGACCTATTACCCTTTTGCGCACGCTAGTGCAAGTAATAGGTTTGAGACAAGCCCTGCCAGAGGTAATATGGACATGGCAGTTTGTTTTTTTTTGTTTTTTTTGGACTTAACACCACTGGCGTACTTAGGGTTTAAGTACGGGTACTAAGTTGAGATGACAACCGATATCAGAGGTAATATGGACATGATAATCGATAGCCAAAAACTCGAAAAGTTTGCTCAGAGGTAATATGAACATGACAAACTTTTGAGTTGTGACTCCACTGGGGATGGAGGTATATATCTGCTCAGAGGTAATATGAACATGGCAGTTTTTGTGGACTCAACACCACTGGCGTACTTAGAGTTAGGTGCTAAGTTGAGATGACAACCGATATCAGAGGTAATATGGACATGATAATCGATAGCCAAAAACTCAAAAAGTTTGCTCAGAGGTAATATGAACATGACAAACTTTTGAGTTGTGACTCCACTGGGGATGGAGGTATATATTTGCTCAGAGGTAATATGAACATGGCAGACTCAGCTGGAGAAAATTATGACAGCAGTTCAGAGGTAATATGGACATAAACTAATGTCAGGAAAATTTCTTGAGAATGTGGTCTATCCGATCATGAAGACAGATCGAGGGATCATTACGCTGAAAGATTGATGGGACAATAGCTCAGAGGAAGGATGAACATGGCTAGCGTACAAGCGAGATTGGTTGTGAATGGTCACTGCGAGAGTGTGCGAGTATACCTAAGGATTGCTTTGCTGGGAAAATTTTGAGGATCCATCATCCATTACGTATTCGAGATTCTTGGACACGGATGATGGCTTTTTACGAAGAGCGAAGGAGAAAATGTCGCACATAAGATGATGAAACCAAGGGTTGATTCGTACATCCGGGTTGTGGACTTATTACCCATGGCGTACCTTAAGTACAGATAATAAGCTGAAATGACTAGCACTACCAGGGGTTATGCGAACGTGATAGTAGAAAGTCGAAGAGAAGAACTTTACTCAGAGGTAATATGGACATAAAAAGTTCTGAAAATATCTTACTCAGAGGTAATATGGACGTGGTAAGATAGGACTTTTTGGTGATAAAGAAAAAACACGATAGAGGTAATATGACCATTTTATGGTGATAGATTTTACCCTGCCGGAGAAAGTGGAGAGACATAGTTCAGAGGTAATATGGACATGAACTAATCGATAGTCACAACATGGAAGGTTTTACTCAGAGGTCACTGGGACATGGAAAACTCAGCTGGGGAAAAAGAAATGTTTGGATAATAGTTCAGAGGTAATATGGACGTGAACCGATGTCCAAAAAATTTACTGGAGAGTGATTTGCTGAGTGGGGATAGACCTAAAGGTTGCTCTTCCGGAGAGATTATAGGGACTCATTATCCGGTACCTCTTGAGGGGCAAATTACCACGTTGGAGTGATATCAATTTGCCATGATCGTCATCTTGTTTATAGATGTAAAGTGATGACTTTGGCGTCGATCAACTCCTGAATTTTCCTTTTCAATACATAGCACGCCTTCGTGGGGTGCTGAACGTACCGATGAAAGAGACAATATTCTGGGTCATCGATTTTGCCAGCCCTTTCAGGGTGTCTGATGTTGGGAAGCCGAAGTTTATTTTCCTTCATCAATATATTGAATATTTCAATGATGTCATCTTCATTGAAGGGGAAAGTCCCCTTCGGCCTTCGAGCTCCCGATGCCTGAGTTTTACGATTTTTTGGGAAGATGGTCATCGTTGCATCATCTGAGGGAATTCTACCCCCAACTTTGAATGCTGCTCCATTTTGTCGAGGGAGACTACCCCCAGACATGTCGTTGTTTGGTTCTTCTTCTTCTTTTTGTCCACCTTTATAGACATAAGTTGATTTAGAAGGACTTGCCTCTGGTATTACAGGATCAGACTTTGAAGGTTTGGACTTTGCAAGAGATACGGTATATCCTAACCCAAAATGAGTTCGTTGACAGTAAGGATTACCATGCAACGGTGTTCGTCTGCCTTTTCCACAGTTGAGGCCTTGTTTCAACTTCAAATCATAACCCATGCTTTGTATTATCTTTAAAGCCTGTGGGCTATATCTGTGGATTTGTATTCTCCCAACATCAGACTCGTGAGAATCTTCTTGTATAATCGGTCTGCTCCGCATGAGACCGAAGACTATTGGACGCTGATTATTGCGAGTAGGCGGGATAATAAAGATAGAATCTTCATGTGGCCCATCTGTCGTGACGACATTAGATGTTGGCGCATCTTCCGATATAATCTCCCCACGCTTGGTGGTTAGGGGCACTGAATCTTGTTTTTGACCCTTGTTTTTGCATTTTTTGATCAAGAAATCCCGTAAATCAGGGGGATGACCAAAAAAAGAAGAAAGCTTATTCTACCTTTTTAGATCAGTAGGGGCATGGAGATTGGGAACCATAACTCTTTCCCTGCCATATGAATACAGCAGCTCAGCCATGTGAGTAGCGTACGATCCGTCATCCGTCTGAGGAACGTATGTTCCCATGAACCGGGTCTTCTTTACGCCGAGGGGCTTGTCCTGGCATAATCTGAAGCTTTGCACAGGTTGGCGTAAAACTGAGGAAGTACTCAATCGGCCATCAGCATTCCGCGTAATCTGAAGAGCGGGCAAATTCTTCTCTTGATGGCGTAAAAGCCGAGAGGTCGGGAAATCCGCCACTTGTTTTCTCTTGCGATGATTGCAGGGACCATCTGCCTCCTTATAGGCGGAAGATGTATTTTTTACGCGCGGAGCACGGAGTAGACTTCTGGGTTGGCACTGAGGCACTGCCAGAAGCTTTGTCTGCCATGTCACAGACGGGAGACAAAGTTTTACGCGCGGGGCGCAGAGTAGACTTCTGGATTCGCGCTAAGGCATTGCCAGAAGCTTTGTCTGCCACATCACAGACGGGAGACAAAGTTTTACGCACGGGGCGCAGAGTAGACTTCTGGGTTGGCACTGAGGCATTGCCAGAACCTTTGTCTACCACGTCACAGACAGAAGACAAAGTTTTACGCGCGGGGCGCGGATTAGACTTCTGGATTGGCGCTAAGGCATTAGCAGAAGCTCTGTCTGCCATGTCACAGACGGGAGACAGAGTTTTATGCGCGGGGTGCACAGGTTGCGATGTCACAACCGTGTTGGTCAGAGAGAGAGAGAGAGTCCAAAGGAAGGGTAGAGGATGTCCGGGGCATCCATACTTTAATAAGCTTCCTGTTATCTTGGACATAGAGGGAACGAGAGCAACCCCCTGCACGAAGCATGTCTTCATAAGCAGATTGGTCGAATTGGATGACCAGAGTCTTCTTCGTTGATCCGACGGATATAGCATCGTATTGAGCAATGGATTTATCGTCAGATGAGAAAGTTCATCCCCAGCAGAGTCACCATCTTGTGTTTGATAATAAACGAAAGAAATGAAACTAGGTTTATACGAAACCCTTTCTTTGGTGTACAAACAAGAAAAAAGAAAGTACAATTAATCCTATACGAGGATGTTAAGTACACAAATTTGATTCTGGGGAAATATTGCTATAGGAGTCTGATCTGCGGTCGATCACTTTGTCCCTTGGACCACACGATGACGAAGAAGTGCTGTAGAAGACGGAAAAGAAGCTTCAAAGACTGCAGGAAAGGTTAAACTCTCGTTGACAAAGCTCTCTATATGTGCTCTCTTGACCTTGACCTTTGTATTTTTTCGACCTTGGACCTCCGTGGCTGGAGGTCTCCATTTATAGGGTTTGGTCACAGTCGACGTAGAAACCGAATAGCGGAGAGAGCTGCACCTTTTATGCGGCGGTTATAATAACTGCTACCCACGTATGAATGATCTCCTGAATCGGCATGTGACGCATGTCCCATTATGAGGTAACGCGTATAATCGCTCATCGAAGATCACGGCATGAAAGCCACGTAGATAACTGCCCCTCGCGTAGAGAAGGTTGGCATAAAAGCCAAATAACTGTCACGTTGGCGTAAAAGCCAAAGAGTTATCTTGTTGGCATAGAAGCCAAGTAGCTGTTAGGTTGGCGTAGAAACCAAATAGCTGTCTTGTTGGCGTAGAAACCAAATAGCTGTCTTGTTGGCGTAGAAGCCAAATAGCTGTTTTGTTGGCATAGAAGCCAAATAGCTGTCATGTTGGCGTAGAAGCCATGTTCTGTGTAAAGCTTGATGCTGCATGGATAGGTAGCCAGCGTAAAGATAGTCGATTATCCTTCCTTGACTGAAATCTTGAGCGTATTCTGGGCCAAATAGCCTAATCACGCACCTTTGCAAATATAGCCTGAGTTGGAGTATTTCGAGGAGATAGCATACGACGTACTCCTATAATTGAAAATAGCCAGGTCGGTGTATTTCGAGGAGATAGCATACGGCGTACTCCTATAGCTGAAAGTAGCCTGGTTTGCGTAATGTGCAGGGATGGTGATGTGGACGTATTAGCCCTAATTATAGCTCACCCAGTCATTAAAAGTAGAACCAAATCTCGTGCATTAAATGCAGAGATCTGCCCCCATCTCGCACATTAACTGCAGAGACGTGCCTCGAGTTCTGTACGAAGAGAAGCTTTTGACGTGGCGGCTGGTTTCGTCTCATCCTGAGCGTAAAAGCTTATCTCTGCCTGTGCAGAATAGGCAGCATATTCCTTGAATGTGTAAACGATGTATTATATCAAGGATTTGTCACTAAATGACAGTTTGGGGCTCTGTGTAGAATCATCATTACAGCCGTCCTCTTGATAGTCGTGCAATACTCTTTGTCAGGAGTCAGGTTCACTTCTTTGTCTGACAGGTTCATTCGAGGAATACGAAGAGTTCCTCGTATAACTTCCCGCTGCATTAAAAGCAGATAGGTTTTACGCCAAAGTGGCGATGTCGCAACCTTTTTATGCCAAAGCAGTCTAAAAATACTGTATTACGCGGGTTGTTCTGGAGCTATATTTTACGCTGAATAGCGTTAAAGCTCTGCTGTACGCCCATGGCTCTGAAGTCATATTTTACGCTACCCCGTGCATGTTGGGTTTTACGCGTATGATTTCCCAGCATATTAATAATATTAATTGAGTCTAATATAGTTGAAACATGAATGTTGTATTTATTTGATCTCCCCGATGCTCCAAAAATATTAAAGAACGGCAAGAATTATGGTTACCGTAAAATTGCCTTATTTTGACTAGAACTTGATCCAAACCCAACCCAAACACATGTAGGCATGTAGTATACCCCAAATATTCCCATATAAATATATATTATATATATAAATGATATTTAAATTAATTTATATATATTTATTGGATTTCTAACTATAAAAAGTTGTATAAGTGGCAACCTACTTGACAAATAACTACCGAACCACTTCCCTAACCAACCCAACAACCAAATCTTATCCAATCATAACCATAACAACCAACCCCACCCTACAAATTTTGGCCAATAGCATCCCCCCCTTGGACAAATCCCTTAGCAATAGGATAAAGTCCCTCCTTTATTTAAATCTATTTAAAAAGCTGATATATATATCAACTTATCAGCAAACTCTAACCCTAACATCTACTTCCCTCTTTGTGGCCGCCCCTATATCCTACCTCCTCTCTTCCACGACCCATTCAACCTTTTCCTCTCCTTCTCCACTTTCTTTTCACTCCTTCCCAACCTCCACTTTATCCTCCACAAGCCGACAAGCCCTAGAGCAAGATATTAGCCACCCTAGAGGCCGACTACTTATTGCTGGTTGTAGCCGCTGTCCGCCCCCATCACAGTCCTAAAAACCATCTCCAAACTGAATATTTACCTTCTATATGAATCCCCCAATAACCTCTTCAAGTTTCGTGAAGTTTGGAGTCCGTTTGGTGCTCCGAATGGTCCATGTCGCGAGAAAGGACCACGCCGTAATCACATACGGGTAAGTTTTTCAACTTAGATTCTTTTCCTATTCTCCATGAACCAAAGATTGTGTAACTTGTGATAATATTAAATTATGAGTAGGATTAACTCCATATATGATAAATCCATATTTTTATGTAGAAACTATTCCAAGAAAATTGAACAATCATGACACAGACACGACGCACCAATGGTAGACAAGGTTCAATGAGTATTGCCATGATAAATATATACAAAATAATTCCAAAAAATTATATGTTATTAATTCAGAATATAAATATTATAGTTATATAATTAATCATATTTTATGTTGACGGAAAGATTGGATGCAAAGACTACTTGGCCAAGTTGCAAGAATAGCTAGATAGCATAATTGAGATGGTTGCATAAATGATGTGATATAATTATTTATATATATAATTATTATTAAATTACATAAAATTAAATAATATAATTTTATATTAAAAATAGTTTATTACTCAAGTTGGTAATGTTGCATGTACAACCTAGCATCAAGTTGCCAGAATACCTAGTCGACGCACAACATGACTTTGTGATACGATTCTTGGAGGGTTTGATCTTAATTCCTAAAACTAAATTTATATGTGTTTAATTTTGAAAATAAAGTATTTTAAATTTATATTTATGGTATTTTCATGTCAAACCTGAACCCTAAAATAAGGGCCACTAGCCTATATTTCGGGTGACTTTATGACATTGTTTTGCTAGTACATAGAGGTTATTTTGGAAGGAATAAATGGGTGAATATTTTCTGAGACTAAATTAGAATATAATATGATATAAAATAATTTTTTATAAATATAAACCATACTAATGGACTAGCAATCTCTTGAATAAGTTTCGGACAAAACTAGTCAACCTAAAGTAGCCATAATATTAAAATATGTTATTTTGTCAAATATGAGAATTTATTATTAAAATGAATATAAATTATATTTAAATTAAGATTATATGATTTATTATGATTTATGTTCATGTCATCTAATTGGAGACTTAAACTTAAATTTTAAAAGTCAAAAACCAAGAAACTAGTTCCCGATATCCTGTAAAAGTAAGCAAAGTTGTTAGAAATAATAACGGATTTGGTTTTGCATGGCATCGAAGAAATTATAGAATTAAGTTATAATTACAAGAATTCATGATTGGACTCTTAAGTATTTAATTGGTGTTTAGGTCAATTGAATTTTGAAGGAGTGGACGCGGGATCATCTTTACCACCACTGACTGCAGAACCAGCTAAGTGTACCTTGCCAAGATATTTATAGTTATACATTATTTATTTAATATTATGTATGCATTAGATATTATAATTATGTGGCTTGGTTATTGTACTTGTGAGCCTAGGGCCGTTATACGATACTTTGTGTCCGGACAAGATTCGGGTACCGACATCCTCTGCAGAGTCGAGTATCTAATTAGAGAGTCATTCTTTTGAACCCATGTTTTGTGCATATGTTATTTGCATATCCGACCGTAGAATACTTGACACGATATTCATGTGGCAGAGCCTTTCTCGACTTGATCGTGGTACTCAGACTCTGGATATGACTACATGATGCATGCTATAGTGGTAATTATAATTGTACATATTGACTATGACTTGTGTTTATAGTTAGAGGTCATGATCTTGTGTGTCTTGATTGAGACATGAGGTTACATTGGGTGGGGAGAGTCTTCATCGTGCTCTGGGCATATTTTACTAATACTATTTATGTGTCTATTAGCATACGGAAGTGTCTATTGGGATCTTTCGTGAGTACCAGCCCTATGTATATACAGCTTCCTCCTGGTTCTCCCATGTACTATTAGCATACGAAAGTGTCTATTGGGATCTTTCGTGAGTACCAGCCCGAGGTACGATACCATAATCTTATTTGCATATCACATAAATGGTTACAGTAGTTTACCCTTGAGTATGTGGCATTATACTATTTTACTTTTTGGCATGCTGTTTCTTGTACCTTGTTACGTCCCTCTGAGGACCTGGTCCCCTGCCAATTTTTGCAGCATAGACGGTTAAGGAGATTTTGGAGTTGCTGATGGAGTTGCTTGTCTTGCAGGCATTGGTACCAGGTACTTATATTATTTCTACCAAAGTTATGATTATTTATTCATATTGTTTATTTATCTGCTAATGTAGCCTAGTTTTATGGACTTATATTTCTTTCTCGAGTCTATTCCAGTTTGTGTGTTACTGGACAGCCGACTTTAGCACATGTAGCTCATTCTTGTGTATTCTGTTCATTATGGATTGAGGCATAGATATTTATATTTACTTGATTATCTAAATAGTGACCATTATAATATAACTTATACGTATTCGAGTCGGACCAGAGTCTGGTCGAATGCGTAGCTGGCATGTTACGTATTCCTAGTCCTACATATTTTGGGACTGGGGCATTACATATTTTTGTGGTGGCCCATGCAGGTCAGAGCATATTGTTTCGGTTACGTTATTGTGCCGAGCGAGCCTGCAGTTAGGATAAGGTTGTTAAGATATCAATCCACAATTGCTATTGGAACTTCCTTTAATTTTTAATATCTTCCTTGAACCTCAAAATTATAATCATCCATACTTTCTTTGAACTCTTATTCTTTGATTTTCATTTTTTCCTAACTCGGAGAGATGAACACTCGTGCGCGGTGATCTCCCCAAGAGAAGATTTTGTCAAGACGGAGAAGACATATTTGATAGATTATTTGTAAGTAGATGGTTACCTGAGTAGTGATAATTATGGTAGATAATTTCTAGATATTAGAGTGAGAATAGATTAAGATATTACCAGTAGGAACCTAAAACAAGATCGATTTTATTAATTGCCTAGATTAGAAGTGATGTGTTACTATTCGATAAATATTTTAGATGTATGCGAGTGATTTTATTTCAGGATTTAATATTGTGTTTTGATAAGAGAGTTTTATCTAAGGTGGGTAGGCTTCTCGACTAGCGAATTGGTTTAGAGATTAATCAATTGATGAAGATGAGAATTGTCAAATTTTGGTGCTTTGAGGCTTATACTTCTATGTGATTTGAAAAAAAAGTGGCGCTTCGTTTGAATTGAGAAAAAAAATAATGTGATAAGGAGCTAGAGATTAATTTAATTTAAATATTTAAGGCGATTATGATGTAATAGATTTAAAATTTTAAATTAAAATATTTTGGATGAATTTAAATATTTTGGAGTTTAAATTTTCAAGGAAAAATATTTATTTAAATAAAGGGTTGAGAATTTGATATGACAGCAATGACGATTTTGTTAAACCATAAGTTTTAAAAATTATGATATGATTGGATTTGTGTTTAAATTTAAAAGAGATTATCTGATGAATTTAAATTTAGATTTTAAGAATCTTGAGGTATTTAAATTTTGTGGGGTTTAAGTTTAAAAATTTTGATAAGTTTTGACTTAGAATCTAAATTTGAGAATTTTAGGATATAATGAGGCGAAACGTTGGTGAATCTCAATTTAAATATTTTATAATTATTTTATTATTTGAGTATTGTGTGAAAAATAATAATATAAAAAAAAGATCGAGAGAATAGTTTTAAATTCAAATTTTGTGGATGAGAATTTGAATTAAAATTTGTTCAAGAAAATATGCAATGGTTGTATTTAAATTAGATGATTGGATTTAAACTTGAATTATTGAGATTGAGTTATTAAATGAAGTTTTGAGAAATTAGATTTAAATTGAAAATTTTAAATGATAGAATTTAAACTTTTAAAACTTAGAGAAGAGTTTGATAAAATAGATTTATATTTCCTTGAGAAAATTTTAGAGGTTAAATAATATTTGGTGTATTTGAGTAAGTTTTGCGATAATTATTGAATTAAAGGTAAGTAAAAATTATGGTGCAGAAATTATAGTTGATTATATAAAGAAAAAAGATATAGAGGAATAAAATTTGATGGAAAAATTTTTGGAATTCAAATTTTTAGATAAGATTATTTTAAACCTTGTGATTGGATTTAAATTTTAAGAAAAGATGGAATTAAATTAAGTTTTGAGATTTGATAGATAAAGATATAATGTATTAAAGATTATAAATTTTGAGAATTTGATTTGATCTTAGAAGGTTGGCTAGAATTAGATATGCCATATATGAATTATTTTGCTGGGTAGCTTTATGATTATTAGGTTTAATAATGTTATAGAGGGTAAAATTGATTAAGTTATCGGTATTATCGTTTCGAAAAAAAAATTTTAATTTTTTTTTTGAGAAATTGTGGAGAAGACTATTTGAGAATTGAATTTTTAAATTAGTGAAATGAGACAAACTTTGAGGATAAAGTTAAAAGGTATTATATGGTAATATTGAATTTTAATTTTGGAAAGGCAATGATATGGATTTGATTTCTTTTTAAATTTGAAGGGCTTAAATATAACAGAGTTTAAATTTTGGAATTTAAATTTGGAGAATAGAATTTTGGAGATTGGATTTAAAATTTTGAGTATTGGGTTATTAAATTTAAATTTTAAGAAAATTAAGAAGATTAACATCATAGATAGTGGAATACAAGATTTGGATTCAATTATATTTTGAAGGTTGAAATAAATTCAAGTTTAAGAATTTAGGGACTTGGGATCTTATGAATTTAATTTTGAGGATTTTAAAGAAATTTGAATGAGTAGAATAATAATAATTTTTAAAGGTGATAATTGAGTTTAATTTAAATTTGAGGAGTTTAAATCTTGATGTAGTTAAATTTCAAAGATTTAATTTTAAAATTTTAATTAAAAGTTTGAGATATAACTCAAGGAATTCAAGGATAATGTTGAGGATTTTGAGTGTTAGGAGTTTAATATAATATTGAGATTTTATTTATGGATTGTGATATACCAATAGAATAACAATATAAAGATTGACTTTATCACTTATAGAATTGACTTTTAAGGACTTAATTTAAATTCAAAATTTGAAGATTTTTTTTTTGAGAGAAACACTTGATGGAGTAGATTTCGAATTCAAATTTTGATGATGAGACTTTGAATATTTAAATTTATTCATGAGACATGTATTAGCATGATTTAAATTGAGAATTGTTTTTAACTTTAATATTTTTAGGAATGACTCATTAATTAATGTTTGAGGATGATTATTAATTTAAATACCAAAAATTCATATATACGTAATGGCAGCGAGGATAAGACAAATTATAGCTATAAGGACAAATCGAATTATTAGAAAATTTTGAGAAATGACTACTTGTATCTGTGCTGATATATTTGCTACTTGCTATGCGTTCCTTTGTGCTATGTGTTACATGTGCACTGAGGTACGACATATCTTGCTACGTGCTATACGTTGCATGTTTTACTATTCTAAGTGATATGTGATATCATATATGACTTCTCCAATATGGGCCTTGTAGTGGATCAGTAATCATAGCGTGGTTAGGTTGCTTGCTTTATTTGTTGCATTACGCTTGGAGGAATCTAGATTTGGCTCTTGAACAACGATGTGGATTCGTACCTAGCATATACGTACTATGGTACGACATCTAAGGAGCATGATTGTGTGACCATGGCATAAGATTCTATACAACCTTAGGGTTAATTAGGTAACTTAATTGGTAGAAGCATTGGGAGGGAACATGATCCCAAGATCGTGCGTGACGAGCCACCCTCAGATAATTCTCGAGGTGTGAAAGTTTACCACCACCGATATTGTATATCATCCGCACTAGTAAAATGAAATATTAAAATTTTTATATTTAAACCGAGCCAATATTTTGTCTATAGGAAGGTTAGAACTGTTAGTAATCTATCTTAGCAAGGTGGCCCTACGGGGGACCGGTGCATATTCTACGTACTACATGTTATTATTGGTTCGGCTAGACATGTTCGCTTGTAGCATGATTTGAGGATCCCTATATTGTTGCATTATTCTTCTGAGATAACTAAGACTCCACATAACAAGCCATAGGATTGATTGGCCGATTTAAAAGAGTATGTGCTGGTAGTCTTGGAACATGAACTATTGTGGTACGACGGTTCAACCCTTGTCCTTGTTTGGTTGTAGGTCATGTACCGAAGCTGCATATTATGCATATATCTTAGCTTGTATTGTGGCATATGTATTCTGGATTATATAGATGTGATATATCTTCGTCATGTTTATGATTAATAAGTCGTACCCCATCTCGGCATAGTACGACACCCCTTATCCTTATTTGGTTGTAGATGTGTCCTACTACTCTGATGAAAGTTCATACGCTTGCAGTTGTGGCACAGATTCCTATTTTATGTACTTTATTGGCCTTTACTTCATTCACTTGTGCTCCTTTATGGTACTTGCTCTCGGGGCCTGACCCCGCTGGTTTTGTTTGGCCAGGTTTAGTAGCAAATCCTGAGGATCATGTCTTATATCTGACCGATGGCGCACACCAGGAGGATGTTCGCCGAGAAACTTGAGTGGGTTTCTTCTCCCCCACTATGAGTATCATTTTGTACTACCTTTTAGCGTTTAGCCGACGACACTTGTTAGCCACTTTATCTGGACGTTAGTTCCTCTACATTATTGTATATTATTTATATCACGACTGACTTACAGTCATGTACTCTTGGAAATATACTAGTGTACCATCATGTGTAACTAGTTTCATGATCATTCTGATAGAGCGTCAGTGATGCCTAACTACTTTATCTTACATGCTCATTCTTACTATTTCTTGGTTGATGATTGAGACATAAAGATCCTTGACCCTAGTTGACTTGATTATAGTATTCACCCCTTATCTCTCGACAACCTTAGCACATTACGGGTTACTTTGATATTCTGTAAGGTGTGGTTGGTTAAGTCATTTTTTCGATCTCCAGTATTCTAGTTCTTAGACGTGACAAGTAGTGCGAGTCCAGCCAAGTGACCCAACTTCCAGCAGCAAAGGACCTTTCAGCGGCAGAGACTGCAGTTTTATGTACCATTTCGAGCACCAATACAGCAGGCCTCGAGACTAGCACAACAAGCCCTGCAATGCACTCACTGTGGAAAGATTGGGCATACATGGGAGGTATGCAGGAAGAGACTTGGAGTGTGCCTCTATTGTGGAGAGACAAAATACCAGTTGAAGGAGTGTCTATTGGCTCCTGTACGAACAGCTCAGGGAGCATCTGTCACAACCCGCACCCGGTGTAAGGGTACTAGTCGGAAACAACGCCCAGCCTACGCCGCAGAATCGGCGGTAGAACGCTGTCTAGATAATCTATCTAATATAATGAACCACAAATAATGATAAAATACTCAATCACAGAACTAAGATAGAATGAGCACGAATCAGATAAAGAATAGAATAGTCACAATACAACTCATGAGTCTAAAATAATACATCAATGAGTCTGAAGAAAAACAGAAATAAGCTGGAGACAAATCCAGTACAAAGAATACTACAAAACTATAAAGCTACAACTCCAGGGTCAACTGTCTCAGTTGGGATAAGTCCCTCTTGAGCCAGGGTCTCAGAATCTAAACCCACAACATCCTGGGGTCCATAGTAGGTAGGGTACTCCTCAGTGTCATCTGAAAAAATATTTCCAGTCAGGAAGGAGCAGAGTACAACCCTAACAGCAGTTCTCAAATAATGATAAAAACTATGTAACAGTAAATAGCTGTGGATAAACAAGATGCATAAATAGATACAAGAAATGTATAGACAATAAGGAAGTACTGGAAAGAAATACAATAATGAACAATATGCTGATGGAACAAGAATACTAATGACTAAGTGTGTGAGTACTAGCTTTAACATGTGATCGGCTTGGGAACTTGCACAAGAGTATAATGGCCTGGCTGATTATACGTGCGGTGTATGATCAACACTCACAAGGAATAAGACATGCACAAGGAGGGTATGATCACATATCTACACTAAAATACTCCCCACCCCGACTGGTATAATAGATCCAACCACGGTACGTTATGGCACGAGATTCCCCAAGAAGAGAGCGACTCCTCCCGAAAATCGGTGTCTGTACATGTACAAGATAACCAATGAAACAATACTTGCACCATATACACCATATACCAAGGAATAACATCTCATGACGAGATCCGGATATACCAATCCGTTTAACAATAGTGTCAAGAGAACATGTAAATCTACACTAGATACAACGAACATAGAGGATATCATAAATGAGAAACTATCAGAGAATGTACTCGCCTGAAGTCCAATGAACAGTCTCACAAATGTCTGACTCGGTGCCTCGAAGACCTAGATATGGAATACAACATTAAAACAAGGTCCCGGAAAGAGAACAAGTCAAACTAGACAACTTCTAGGTCAATAACTCAATTCTAAGGCAAAAGTCAACTATGGTCAACTCTAAAGTCCACTAAAGTCAAACATGGTCAAACCCAAAGTCAACCTCACAAAACATCCATAAAATAATATAAAAATAAAATACAACAATTTAGGAATCAAATTAGATTCCAAAAGAAACTCACACAAAGTATACTAATAATACAATTAATATATACCTTAAAAATATATATATACAACCCAATATTCATATAATTAAAATACTATATTATAACAATTATTATACCTCACAAAACACATATATATATACATATAAATATATACAAATACAATATATAATATATACATTAAATCTGTCAAAGCGTCACTGAAAACAGTGAGCTAAGAATACAATTTAATTAAAACGGCTAATAGTGACAGTTTCGTCTGTCACCGAAAAACTGTCGCAGAAAAAACTGAATACAATTCCTACTGTCGACTGGATCGCTGACAGTTTAAAACCGTCGCAGAAAGACTGTCGCGGAAAATTCGCTCAGACCCGCCCACTGCTAATTAATGACAGATTTGTCATTAAATGCATTTAAATGCACAGAGTTACAGCGGCTGCTGTATCGGCTAATTAATGACAGTTTTACTGTCATTAATTCACTGTTACTAAAACAATCAAAATATATATATATATATATATATATATATATATATATATATATATATATATATATATATATATATATATATATAACAATATATATATATACAATAAAATCACAATACAAAATAATTAAATAACTAATAATTATATACTTATATATATACACATCTACACTTATAATTAAATACCAATTGTTACAAACTCATGTACATATTAATGTACATATTTTATATGGCTAGAAGCACACCTAAAATATATACATTAATATACAATAAGTTCATAATAATTATAAATAATATAATTACACAATCAAACACATAAATATATTTTATAAAATATTTTATGTATAAATTATATTATTTAACAAGTAGTAACATATATATTTGCATGCAAGAAAGCTACATATTATATTGTACATTATATTAGCACACACAAAATATAGATCTATGCTACAATAATTACTATAATAAATACACAAAATAAATATATAATATCCATATATATTTACTAATTATAAATGAAGAATTGAACCACAATTAATTAGATCTATGCAAAATACACACAATTGGAGAGTATCTCACCGTATCCCACTAGATCTAGGATACGCATGCGACACGAGTCCAACACACAACCAAATGTACCCCTAAGGACACAAACAAATCACAAATAATATTTATGAACAAATCAAAGTGTCAAAAGTAGATCTATGTGTCCGTGTCAAAATACGACATGTTCAAAGCCCCGTGTCGGAGGAAAACCCCCAATGACACGTATCACCAAATAGTTGGGATACAAACCACAAGTATCCCAATATGGACACGACACTAGCATCAAACACAAATCTCATGTCCAATTGATCTATAGGATCAATTGACACACACAACAAAATGTAAATTCGGAATTCCAACAAAATTGATACAAAAAGTACCATAATTTTTTCCATGGGTCTCCTATGAACACAAAACAAAGTCCTATGGGTAGTACATACATATAGGTTGATTTTACATGATTAAATCCAAGATTTAGAAGCTATTTAAATGGGAAAAATCTGAATTATACCTATTGGGAGATGGATTCCCAATGAAACCTCCAATTGAGATGAACTTGCTTCCAAATTGTAGATCCTTGCTCCTCTTTGTAGATCCTTGCTTCCTTCTTCTAGATCCTTGCTTCCTTCTTCTCTAATGGTGAATTGGGAAGAATTTGGAATGAAATTGGTAGGGAATTGGATTGGGAATGGAGGGAATTTGGTAGTGGGAAAATTCTAGATCTAGATTTGGAATGAAATGAGAGGAGAGAGAAATTTCCCCCCCTCATTAATAGGCCGGCCATAGCCCCTCCCCCAAGCAATTGTAAAATGTCCAATGTACCCCTTGGGGCCTCTCATGAAGAAATAATTAAGGAAGGAAGCTTCTAGTCTAATCATTTAATTAATTTAATCCATCTCCTTAACTATGGGCTTTCTAAATGGGCCAAGTCTAACTAGTTAATTCATGTTGGTCCATGGGTCCAAACTAAACTAGTTGGGTCCACTAAAATAAGTCCAAAATAATTAAATAATAACTAACAATAATTAAATAATACAACAAATAATTATTTACCATGCACAATATTTATTTAAATAGGAAATTACCAAAATACCCTTTCCTAGAAAATGTGGTAGGGACAAGTCTACCCTCCTTAAAATAATTTCGTCCTCGAAATTCAAAGACGAAAACTACCCCCAGAAAATCACAGAACATAACTAAAGAATCATAACTAACTAATGAACAGAACATAACAATGAACAGAACATAACTAGAAAATAACATACCTCAAGGTACAAACAAATATGGATAACGCTCTCGCATTTCATCCTCTCTCTCCCAGGTAGACTCCCCCGGAGAGTGATGCCTCCATGCGACGCGCACCAAAGGAATAGTCTGGTTTCTCAGCACCTTCTCTCTCTGATCCAGAATCCCAACTGGCTGCTCTGGATAGCTAAGAGTAGGGCCCACCTCTATCTCTGAGTGATCCAATACATGACTAGGATCTGCCACGTATCGTCTCAACTGCGACACATGAAACACGTTGTGCACTCCCTCCAATGCAGGTGGCAAGTCTAGTCTATAAGCAACTGCACCGACCCTCTCTAGGATAGTGAAAGGTCCAATGAATCGCGGACTAAGCTTTCCGCCTCCACCGAAGCGAATCGTGCCTCGTGTCGGAGAAATCCTCAGAAACACCAAACCACCCACCTAGAACAAAACACCACCTTAAGAACTTAATCTATAACAAACAACCAAGAACAAACAAAAATCTAAACTATACCTCGAACTCCAAAGGTCTTCGATGGCTATCGGCCCAATGCCGCTGTCTGTCCTGCGCCACTCGAAGTCTGTCTCTGATCAACTGAACCTTCTCTGCTGCATCCACAACCATCTCTGGCCCAAGCAAAACTCTCTCTCCAACATCGTCCCAAGACAAAGGAGTACGACACCTCCGACCATATAGAGCTTCAAAAGGTGACATCTCTATACTGGCCTGGTAACTGTTGTTGTAAGCAAACTCTACCAAATGGAGATGGTCCTCCCAAGAACCCCCGAAATCTAGTACACAAGTGCGCAACATATCCTCGAGAGTCTGAATAGTCCTCTCTGACTGCCCATCTGTCTGGGGATGATATGCAGTACTGAACTTGAGCTGAGTGCCCAAACTCTCCTGCAAACTCCTCCAGAAATGAGAAGTGAAACGACTATCCCGATCTGAGACTATGCTGACGGGAACTCCATGTATCCTAACGATCTGCCTCACATACATCTCTGCCAGCTTCTCCGTAGACAAACCCACCTTGAAAGGCAAAAAGTGGGCCGACTTGGTCAACCTATCAACAATGACCCAAATCGCATCTTTTTCTCCTGGAGATCGTGGAAGTCCGGACACAAAATCCATAGTAATGTGTTCCCACTTCCACTCTGGAATGGGTAATGGCTGAAGTAAACCTCCTGGCCTCTGCCTCTCGGCTTTCACCTGCTGGCACACTAAGCATCTGGATACAAACTGTGCCACTTCCCTCTTCATGCCATACCACCACACACTCTCTCGCATATCCCGATACATCTTGTTAGCACCTGGATGTATGGAATACTGAGAGCGATGCGCTTCCTGCAACACCTCCTCACGCAACTCCCCACTAGGCACACACAATCTAACTCCATGCCTCAAAGATCCATCCTCTGCAATAGTGAAATCATCCTCCAATCCTGCTCTCACCTGAGCTCTGATACTCCTCAAGGATACATCATCATACTGTGCTGCCTTGATCCTATCCATCAAATCTGAATGTATCTGCAATCCCCACATCTGCATAGCACCACCAGGAACAATCACCTCAATGCCCAAGCTCTCCAAGTCCTCCAACAAATATCGATCCTGCGTAAAGAACATAGCTACCGGATACCTGCTCAAAGCATCGGCAACTACATTGGCTTTCCCAGGATGATATTGCAAAGAGATATCAAAATCCTTCATCAGTTCCAACCACCGACGCTGCCTCATGTTCAACTCCTTCTGTGTGAAAACGTACTTCAAGCTTTTGTGGTCTGTGAAGATCTCCACACGCTCTCCGTACAAATAATGTTTCCACAACTTCAGAGCGAAAATGACGGCTGCCAACTCCAAATCATGGGTAGGTTAGTTCTTTTCATGAGGACGCAATTGCGTGGATGCATAGGCAATCACTTTCCCATGCTGCTGAAGAACACAACCTAAACCCTTCCCCGATGCATCACTATAAATAGTGAAACCTCCGGACCCTGATGGCAACGTCAAAATAGGAGCAGACGTCAACCTCTTCTTCAACTCCTCAAAAGCAACCTGGCAATCCTCCGTCCAAACAAACTCCACATCCTTCCTTGTGAGTCTGGTCATCGGCTCGGCAATCCTCGAAAAATCTTGCACAAACTTCCTGTAGTAGCCTGCCAATCCCAAGAAACTCCTGATCTCTGCTACCGAACTCGGAGTCTTCCAAGATTCCACTGCTGAAATCTTCTTCGGATCCACTGAAATACCATCACCAGTCACAACATGCCCCAAGAATTCCACCTTGTCCAAGAAAAACTCATATTTGGACAACTTCCCATACAACTTCTCCTTCCTCAGCACATCCAACATAATCCTCAAATGCTCCTCATGCTCCTCCGGTGTCTTCGAGTATATGAGTATGTCGTCGATGAACACCACCACGAACTTGTCAAGGTACTGGTCGAACACCTTGTTCATCAAGTTCATAAATACCGCCGGTGCATTAGTCAAACCAAACGGCATCACCATAAACTCGTACTGACCATACAGAGTTCTAAAAGCAGTCTTCAGTATGTCCTCCGGCTTCACCTTCACCTGATGGTAGCCTGATCTCAAATCTATCTTAGAAAATACCTTCGCACCACTCAACTGATCAAACAGATCATCAATCCGTGGCAAAGGATACTTATTCTTGATAGTGAGATTATTCAAAGCCCTGTAATCAATGCACATACGCACCGATCCATCCTTCTTCGGTACAAATATTACCGGGGCTCCCCATGGTGAAGAACTCGATCTGATAAACCCCTTATCCTGCAATTCGTCCACCTGCTTCTTTAACTCGACCAGCTCGCTGTTGTTTACTCTATAGACATGCTGCGAAATTGGTTCTGCACCTGGCACCAAGTCTATAGAAAATTCAACATCTCGATCTGGCCGCAATCCTGGCAATTCCTCAGGAAACACATCCAAGAATTCTGCTATTAACGGATGCGGCAACTCCTTGTCTTCCACCATAGCTCCACAAATAATGCCTTCTCCCTGCTCTGCAGCTCCTCTAGCAAACTCGAACTCTGGCTCTCCTGGCGAACCAAACAAAACTCTACCTCCTCTATAATCTATGCTAGCATGGTGCCTACTCAACCAATCCATCCCGAGTACAATGTCGTAGCTCGGAAGTGGCATTACAAGTAGACACGCACTCAAGTCCCGGCCTCCCAGAGTAACTCTCCGATCCTTGCAAATATCATTAACCAGGATAATGCCTCCCCCGGTCATGATCTTGCAAGTCCTAAGCAAAGACTCAGCTACCAAACCATGCTTTAGAGCAAAAGAAACAGATACAAAACTATGGGAAGCACCACTATCAAACAAAGCTAAAGCTGGAATGGAATCAAGAAGAATAGAACCTGCGATGACATCTCCGGTGGGTTCCTCCTCTTCGACGGTCATAGCAAACGCTCGTCCCTGCCGAGCACCTCCCTGCTGATGCTGGACAAAACGCTGCTGCTGTGTCGGAAGCGGTCCCCTCGGTTGTGCTGCAGGTGGTCTCGTCTGTGCCCTCGGAGCTGGAGCTGCTCCCTGAACTGCACGACGAGGACACTCCCTCAATTGATGCCCTTCAGTACCACAATACAAACAAACTCCTAGCCTCTTTCTGCAAACTTCCCAGATGTGGCCGGGCTTCTTGCAGAAGTTGCATAGAGCTTGCTGTAACTGTCTCTGCTGCTGAGGTGCCTGGTGAAAAGGCGCTCTAGCTGGAGTCTGGTTCTGCTGTAGCTGCTGGAAAAGTCTGGACTGGAAATGAGGACGTTTGGCAGATACTGCACTGCCGTTGGCCCCCAGAAAAGAATCACGGTCTCTCTTGGTCTTCAAACCCAGATCCCGCTCAACCTTGCGTGCCTCCGCAAGTATCTCCGAGTATGTCTCATAAAAAGACGGAATGAGAATCTTCACTTCCCAGTTTAGACCCTCTCGGAAACGAATAGCTCGAACCTCCGGCTCCCTCACCAGATACTCTGCAAATCGGCTCAGCCTACCGAACTCCGCAGCGTATTCCTCCACAGACATGCTCCCCTGAATGAGACTATCAAATTGTCTCCCCAAGTCAAGCCTGTCTATCCGAGCGAAAAACTTCTTCTTAAAAAGGTCCTTGAATACCTCCCAAGATTGTCCTGCGTCAACCAGAACCGGCTCATTCCTGAACCAAGTACGAGCGACGTCGAACAGTTGAAGTCCTACCGCCTCAACCTTCAGATCTTCAGAAAGACGGGACACCCTCATAAGACGCTCAATGTCCTCGAGCCAATCATCAGCATAGACGATGCCCTCCGTCCCTTTGAAAACCCTAGGCTCCAGTTTCTTGAAGTCCTGAATGTTGCCTGGCCGAAGCTGAGCAACTTGAGGAACAACCTGTTGCTGGATCGGAACTCCTCTCTCGACTACAGCACGAGCAAGCTGATGAGCACTCTCGATGCCCTGCCGTAGAACGTCGGTCTGCCTCTGATGTGCCTCCGACTGAGCCCTCTATGCCTCGAGCATCTCACGAAACAGTGTAAACATCTGTGACGCCTCTGCTGGCACAGGAGGTGGAGGTGGAAGCCCCTCAGATATAGCTGGCACAGTCCTCTGAGTAGGTGGTGGACCTCCGAAAGCACCTGACACTCCAATCACCGGAGAAATGACTGGTGCAGGCCCTCGGGATGTCGCAGACCTCTCAGAAACTGCTCTCCCTTGCTGTGATCTAGTCTTAGGCGGCATCCTGAGACAAAGCGAAAGAAAGAATCAATATGGCACAAGATGTAAGACATCAAGGAAAGGACAGTTTAAGGGATCAAGTATCAATATCAAAGGAGAATAGTTGAATCAAAAGAATTTTCCTAGATGTGATTGAGTATCTCAGCCTATATCCTATATCCTATATCCTATTGCAGGCTCGCAGTAGTACAACTAAGTTGTCGCACTACCACGACATCACATACTTGTGAAGCTAGACCTGCATGGGCCACCACAAAAAACGTGTCACGACCCGCACCCGGTGTAAGGGTACTAGTCGGAAACAACGCCCAGCCTACGCCGCAGAATCGGCGGTAGAACGCTGTCTAGATAATCTATCTAATATAATGAACCACCAATAATGATAAAATACTCAATCACAGAACTAAGATAGAATGAGCACGAATCAGATAAAGAATAGAATAGTCACAATACAACTCATGAGTCTAAAATAATACATCAATGAGTCTGAAGAAAAACAGAAATAAGCTGGAGACAAATCCAGTACAAAGAATACTACAAAACTATAAAGCTACAACTCCAGGGTCAACTGTCTCAGTTGGGATAAGTCCCTCTTGAGCCAGGGTCTCAGAATCTAAACCCACAACATCCTGGGGTCCATAGTAGGTAGGGTACTCCTCAGTGTCATCTGGAAAAATATTTCCAGTCAGGAAGGAGCAGAGTACAACCCTAACAACAGTTCTCAAATAATGATAAAAACTATGTAACAGTAAATAGCTGTGGATAAACAAGATGCATAAATAGATACAAGGAATGTATAGACAATAAGGAAGTACTGGAAAGAAATACAATAATGAATAATATGCTGATGGAACAAGAATACTAATGACTAAGTGTGTGAGTACTAGCTTTAACATGTGATCGGCTTGGGAACTTGCACAAGAGTATAATGGCCTGGCTGATTATACGTGCGGTGTATGATCAACACTCACAAGGAATAAGACATGCACAAGGAGGGTATGATCACATATCTACACTAAAATACTCCCCACCCCCGACTGGTATAATAGATCCAACCACGGTACGTTATGGCACGAGATTCCCCAAGAAGAGAGCGACTCCTCCCGAAAATTGGTGTCTGTACATGTACAAGATAACCAATGAAACAATACTTGCACCATATACACCATATACCAAGGAATAACATCTCATGACGAGATCCGGATATACCAATCCGTGTAACAATAGTGTCAAGAGAACATGTAAATCTATACTAGATACAACGAACATAGAGGATATCATAAATGAGAAACTATCAGAGAATGTACTCGCCTGAAGTCCAATGAACAGTCTCACAAATGTCTGACTCGGTGCCTCGAAGACCTAGATATGGAATACAACATTAAAACAAGGTCCCGGAAAGAGAACAAGTCAAACTAGACAACTTCTAGGTCAATAACTCAATTCTAAGGCAAAAGTCAACTATGGTCAACTCTAAAGTCCACTAAAGTCAAACATGGTCAAACCCAAAGTCAACCTCACAAAACATCCATAAAATAATATAAAAATAAAATATAACAATTTAGGAATCAAATTAGATTCCAAAAGAAACTCACACAAAGTATACTAATAATACAATTAATATATACCTTAAAAATATATATATACAACCCATTATTCATATAATTAAAATACTATATTATAACAATTATTATACCTCACAAAACACATATATATATACATATAAATATATACAAATACAATATATAATATATACATTAAATCTGTCAAAGCGTCACTGAAAACAGTGAGCTAAGAATACAATTTAATTAAAACGGCTAATAGTGACAGTTTCGTCTGTCACCGAAAAACTGTCGCAGAAAAAACTGAATACAATTCCTACTGCCGACTGGATCGCTGACAGTTTAAAACTGTCGCAGAAAGACTGTCGCAGAAAATCCGCTCAGACCCGCCCACTGCTAATTAATGACAGATTTGTCATTAAATGCATTTAAAAGCACAGAGTTACAGCGGCTGCTGTATCGGCTAATTAATGACAGTTTTACTGTCATTAATTCACTGTTACTAAAACAATCAAAATATATATATATATATATATATATATATATATATATATATATATATATATATATATATATATATATATATATATAACAATATATATATACAATAAAATCACAATACAAAATAATTAAATAACTAATAATTATATACTTATATATATACACATCTACACTTATAATTAAATACCAATTGTTACAAACTCATGTACATATTAATGTACATATTTTATATGGCTAGAAGCACACCTAAAATATTTACATTAATATACAATAAGTTCATAATAATTATAAATAATACAATTACACAATCAAACACATAAATATATTTTATAAAATATTTTATGTATAAATTATATTATTTAACAAGTAGTAACATATATATTTGCATGCAAGAAAGCTACATATTATATTGTACATTATATTAGCACACACAAAATATAGATCTATGCTACAATAATTACTATAATAAATACACAAAATAAATATATAATATCCATATATATTTACTAATTATAAATGAAGAATTGAACCACAATTAATTAGATCTATGCAAAATACACACAATTGGAGAGTATCTCACCGTATCCCACTAGATCTAGGATACGCATGCGACACGAGTCCAACACACAACCAAATGTACCCCGAAGGACACAAATAAATCACAAATAATATTTATGAACAAATCAAAGTGTCAAAAGTAGATCTATGTGTCCGTGTCAAAATACGACATGTTCAAAGCCCCGTGTCGGAGGAAAACTCCCAAATGACACGTATCACCAAATAGTTGGGATACGAACCACAAGTATCCCAATATGGACATGACACTAGCCTCAAACACAAATCTCATGTCCAATTGATCTATAGGATCAATTGACACACACAACAAAATGTAAATTCGGAATTCCAACAAAATTGATACAAAAAGCACCATAACTTTCTCCATGGGTCTCCTATGAACACAAAACAAAGTCCTATGGGTAGTACATACATATAGGTTGATTTTACATGATTAAATCCAAGATTTAGAAGCTATTTAAATGGGAAAAATCTGAATTATACCTATTGGGAGATGGATTCCCAATGAAACCTCCAATTGAGATGAACTTGCTTCCAAATTGTAGATCCTTGCTCCTCTTTGTAGATCCTTGCTTCCTTCTTCTAGATCCTTGCTTCCTTCTTCTCTAATGGTGAATTGGGAAGAATTTGGAATGAAATTGGTAGGGAATTGGATTGGGAATGGAGGAAATTTGGTAGTGGGAAAATTCTAGATCTAGATTTGGAATGAAATGAGAGGAGAGAGAAATTTCCCCCCCTCATTAATAGGCCGGCCATAGCCCCTCCCCCAAGCAATTGTAAAATGTCCAATGTACCCCTTGGGGCCTCTCATGAAGAAATAATTAAGGAAGGAAGCTTCTAGTCTAATCATTTAATTAATTTAATCCATCTCCTTAACTATGGGCTTTCTAAATGGGCCAAGTCTAACTAGTTAATTCATGTTGGTCCATGGGTCCAAACTAAACTAGTTGGGTCCACTAAAATAAGTCCAAAATAATTAAATAATAACTAACAACAATTAAATAATACAACAAATAATTATTTACCATGCACAATATTTATTTAAATAGGAAATTACCAAAATACCCTTTCCTAGAAAATGTGGCAGTGACAGCATCACCGGCTAAGAGAGCACCAGCGAGGCTACCTGTGATTCAGCAGAGGGGACCTTCTTTACCAACCTAGCAGCAGCGGTTCGCCCCGTACCAACAACATCAAAGAGGTGCACAGCGAGGGCGAGCTTTCGCCATGACAGTTGAGGAGGAGGAGCCAATCGGAGATGTGATATCAGATTCAGTTCTTCTTGATTATATTCCAGCTTATGCTTTATTTTGTTTCGGTGCTTCCCATAGTTTTGTATCTGTATCTTTTTCTCTTAAGTATCGTTTAGAGGCTAAAACTTTGGCTAGACTTGCAAGATCACGACCGGGGGTGGAATTATCTTGGTCAGTGATGTTTGCAAGGATCGAAGAGTTACACTGGAAGACCGGGAGTTGAGTGCGTACTTACTCATAATGCCACTTTCGAGTTATGATATTATACTCGGGATAGATTGGTTGAGTAGGCACCATGCTAGTATAGATTATCATAGAGACATAGTTTTATTTAGACCGCCAGGAGAGCTAGAGTTTGAGATTGCCAGAGGAGTAGCAGAACAGAGCAAGAATGTCATCTGTGGAGCCATGGTGGAAGAGAAAGAGTTGCCATATTCGTTGATAGCAGAGTTTATGGATGTTTTCCCAGAGAAGTTGTCGGGCTTGCCGCCAGACCAAGATATGGAGTTCTCTATAGACTAGGTGCTAGGTGCAGAGCCGATATCTCAGCACATCTATAGGGTCAACAACAGTGAACTGGCAGAATTGAAGAAGCAAGTAGATAAGTTGTAAGATTAGGACTTTATTAGATCTAGTTCATTACTGTGGGATACTCTGGTATTGTTTGTACCGAAGAAGGATGGGTCGGTACGCATATATATCAACTATAGTGCTCTGAACAACCTCACAATCAAGAACAATTACCCGCTGCCAAGGATAGATAATCTCTTCGATCAGTTGAGCAGAACGAAGGTATTTTTGAAGATAAACTTGAGGTTGGATTGGTTGGGTGAACACTAGGAGAAAGTAAAGAAGGAAGATATTCCTAAGACAGCTTTTCAGACTCGATATGGCCAGTTTGAGTTCTTGGTGATGCCGTTTGGGTTAACCAATGTCCCAGAGGTATTCATGAATCTAATGAATAAGGTGTTCCACAAGTATCTTAATAAGTTCTTGGTGGTGTTTATTGATGATATTCTGGTGTATTCGAAGGCCCCGGATGATCACGAGGAGCACCTGAGGATAGTTTTGGAGACTCTTAGGAAGGAGAAGCTTTATGGCAAGCTTGCGAAGTATAAGTTCTTCCTTGATATTATTGAATTCCTTGGTTATGTGGTGACAGGAGATGGGATCTCAATTGACCCAAAGAAGATCATGGTAGTGGAGTCATGGGCTACTCCAAGTTCAGTGATAGAGATCAGGAGTTTGCTGGGACTAGCAGGTTATTATCGGAGGTTTGTACAGGACTTCTCCAGGATTACAGAGTCGATGACTAGGCTGACCAGAAAGGATGTGAAGGTTGTCTGGATAGAGGATTATCAAGCTGCTTTTGACAAGCTGAAGAAGAGATTGACGACAACTCCAGTGTTGATGTTGCCAGCAGTATCAGGGGGATTCACTATCTATAGTGATGCTTCAGGGAAGGTTTTGGGTTGTGTCTTGAGCAGAACGAAAAGGTAATTGCCTATACTTTTAGAAAATTATGTCTTCATGAGAAGAATTATCCTATCCATGATTTAGAGTTGGCAGCGATCATCTTTTCTCTAAAGATGTGAAAATACTATTTGTACCAAGAGCGTGTTGAGATCTTTACTGACCACAAGAGCTTGAAGTATGCATTTACACAAAAAGAGTTAAACATGAGACAGAGGCGATGGTTGGAGTTGATAAAGGACTTTGACATATCATTATAGTACCATCTAGGGAAGGCTAACGTAGTCGCCGATGCTTTGAGCAGGTATCCAGTGGCTATGTACTTGACGACGGACAGACACTTATTGGCCGATCTTAAGAGTTTAGGTATAGAGGTGTTAGTACCTGGTGTTAAGATACAGAGGTGGGGAATGCAGATACTGTCTGAGCTGATGGACATGATCAGATCTACACATTATGATGATGAGTCTCTAAGAAGTAGCAGAGAACAAGTTCAGATAAGATTATCAAAAGACTTCACTATTGCTGAGGATGGATCATTGCGGCACGGTACCATATTGTGTGTGCCAAGTCGGATGATACTCGAGAAGGTTCTTCAGGAGGCACATTGATCGCAGTACTCTATGCATCCAGGTGCCAAAAAGTGGTATAGCGATCTAAGGGAGCATGTATGGTGGTATGGTATGAAGCAGAAGGTAGCGCGCTTCGTAGGAAGGCAAAGGCTAGTGTAGTGCTCCAATTATCGAAGCAACGGTAAGGTGTACTAGGTGATATAAATATTGTACACTTAAATCAAATATCGTGTTCTCTATCTAGTTGGATTCTAATTAGTCCTAATTTCTCTATCTAAACCAAGTAGGCCTAATTTTGGGTGAGGGGATTTACAATCTACCCAACTTAAAATAATTTCGTCCTCGAAATTAAAATAAGGCATAATTGGTTTAAATCCTTCACTTGCATATGTAAGGCAAGTTCATTCACAATCTCTTCCAAAATTTAACCTATTCAAATCCATCACAATCCTTTTCAAATTAACTATTATTTAAATCGAACGTCAACACATCGCACTGTCTTCTTGATTCTCAAATTAAATAATCCATTTCCAATCTAATTTAAATCTCTATGACATTCCACATCAAAATTTACATCACAATCTTCAACTATCATAATTTTCTCTAGAAAACAATTATAACAATTATTATTTCTATCCTTAACTTGTGAATTTTGTACTCTTCAACTTTTATATTTAATTTATATCCTCAATATTTCAAATAGGTAATTCCACAATCAATATTTAACTTTTAATTTAAGGCCTCAATTTATGAAATTTAAATTCTAATTCACCAATTGTCCAAGTCTAGATTTCTATATTTATCCTCAAAGCTTAAATCGATGATTCAACCTTCAATATTAAAATTTTAAATCATATGCCCAAGTATAAGGGTTTGGTTCGCCATATGAATGTTTTTAAAATTTATTTAGATCATCATCATCTTAATCCTTCTTTTAAAATTTCTCAAAAATTAAAATGACTCGAATCTCCCAATCTAATCTTGCTTGATCATAATCTAATTCAAGTTGTCAATATAACGTCTACCTAACTTAGAATTTACCCATCTGTCATATAAGGCTATACACTTAAGAAAACTATTCCTCAACTGATTTAATCATGCTATTCGATCCTCAAAAGTTTGAATACCAACATATTACCTATGATATGCCCTTAATTATGGAAAATCATCATCAAGTAGTACGGTTGGTCTATGGGGTATATCTAGTACTATCCGTGTATCAACTTATACCAAGCATGAGGTTTCGTCTTTCCGAAACAAGGGAAGACAGAAAATAATGATAAAGAGTTCAATGGAAAGGTAATAGAATAGAAGTATAGGGATCAAGGCATTTAAAGAATTCAAATGGGAATTATCACAGTAGTTGTGGATTAAAATCCTATTTGGTAATTTCTTATTTGCATGCTCGTATCAGTACAGTTATGTAACCGATACGTTACGCTCAGACATGTCTAGAGGGCAAGTACATTCATCTACTGGTCACTATATATCTCAATCCATGTAAAGTAGTTATGCGAAGGGCGAACCAAGCGCACTAAGGTTAGCTAGACCTTAATACACTGATTCTGAAATATATTAGTGTGTCGATCCAATAATACATATATCAAGATCAAGCCCGATAGAAGAGTAAGCTTGCAATACTAGGCTATAATTGCAGCATAAATCATGGTAGTTTTAGAAATATAAATACGCTGGATTATGATGAAAGGAGGTACAAAATAATTTAAGTTCACAAAACAAAAACAAAAACAAGACTCCACAGTCTCTACAGTTGTCATACTAACTCCTTTTCTAAGTTGCTAGTCGACAAAATAGGGGTATGGGCCTCTAAGTTCTACAGTCTGAATAAACATTATCTTCTTATGTTAGTATACAGTTAATGTCATTCAGTTATACTTTATTAATGGGTCCCGAGGACTATGTGATACTATGTCATGAGGCATACTACCCAACTTAAAATAATAAACTAATACTGCAACTGCCTTAAAGGAGATTCTACAAAATTACTTGGTCCTTGTAAATAAAGTAGAAACTATTGTTAGGGTATACGAGGGAAAGATCTTAGTACTGATGAGGGTATCCTATTACCTTATATAGGTAATGGTCATCTTAAGTCTTAATCATAGTGTTTATAGAATACAAGTGTTAATACTAAGAATAGAGAGTTACTGGCCTTCAAGGGAGAAGGAAGATATAACTCGTATAGAGGTGTGGTACGAGTTACGTGATTTAAAACTAAGAGATAATCATCATGTCACAATCTACAGGAATAACTCGAAACTATCAAGTTCTAATTACCAAGCACAGAAATTTAAAATTTTAGATTTAATAAACTATAATCCTAGCAATCTATATATCTATCCTCAAAGAATACACTTGGCCTTGAATCAAAAGTGTTAGGTGGCACGTCTTGAAAGATGAAGAATAGAAGAACATAATTAGTCGTCGCACAATTATAGCGAGCGCTAAATTTACAGAGGAACAAGATATGCAATTAAAAATAGAGGAACTCTAGATAATATCATGGTTTTCTAAGGGGAAGGTGGTATGCTAATATCTGTGTTCGAGGTTTGGTCGAGGAGAATGTTATTTTCATTCCTCTAGGTTTCCTTAGGTGTTGTCTGCTAGTATCAGGACAAGAACTTAAATTTATAGTTCTATAATACTATCCTACTATAAAAGTTAAGTTTTGGTCATAATATTCAACCTTGAATTTCTATTGGTCCCTCAATGCTAGAGTCAAACAATATGGCCAAACTTCTAACTAACTCTAGTAGTATCTATACTACTCTAAAGTCCTTCATAACTATATCAAGGGGTAATAGTCAATCAACCGATAGGTAAGGGATGCTAGGGTTCATTTAGTATTCTAACTCAGTGATGTGTCATTATCCTAGTTGTACTCTTAATAGGAAGGTTACCCTACTTATTATCTAACAACAGGGACTTCTATATTCTAGGAGAAAGCTATACTCAAGGAACTATTAGGGAAGCATATGAATCAAGCAGGATGCTGCTATTCAAATAGAACAGACTGGAAGGAAAATAAGTCATCGTAAATTATGGATAAGATCCTATACTCTAATCCTATTTGTAGGCTTGCTCGGTACAGTAACGTAACCGAGACAATATGCTCTGACCTGCATGGGCTACCACTAAAAACATGTCACGCCCCAGTCCCAAACAACGTAGGACTAGGACACGTAAGCATGCCAGCCGTATGAATATGGCACTCCAATATATGGAAACCATAACACACGTACGCTGTAATATGAATAACAATTCACAAGTGGTATATATATGTCACAGGGCATAACTAAATCTCATCCATAGAATCAAATATAAATAAATAGCCCGTATCTATGAAACTAGATATCAATATAAAGTATCTAGAGATGACAGTCGAATGGAAATAAATCCACTACCGACTAGAATATAGAGTAAATAAGACAAATATAATATAAGTACAACAACTATCAACCTTGAGACTCGAAAAGAAGACCTCCTCAAAATATACGTAACCAGTCCAGATCTGTGCTCCTGCTAATACTCATGAACAGCTATACCTGGAATGGGACCAGGTCCTCAGAGGGACATAACAAGATACATAGATGCATGCCATAAAGTAAATACTGAATAAATAAAAGGGTGCGCTATCCATCTAAGTGAATGCAATATGAGAACAACTTTGGTACGTATGGGTAGACGTAGGCTTAACGTCCAATATCCTCTAGAGTATGATATCTATAATGTCCATCATTACGAAGAATGAGGTATCTGTATATATATAACGTCCAACACTCTAAGGGACATGGTATCTGCAATAATATATACGTCCGTATCACTCCGAAGAGTGCGGTATCTATAATAAAGGAGGTGGGTGTCCCATACGCCTACTAGTCATCTTCCATGCTCAATGCAAATGTACAAGTCGCGAACACGACGTGGACATCTCGTACTATAATGCAAGTCTCTAAAGAAATAAACAACTAAGCTAATTACCATAACACGTGTTGCTCACACCGATGGCCAGTCGAGCATGAGGCACGCGTCCCTATATGAACTCACTCTGTGACGTGCAATGATACGTGTCAAGGCCTGGGGAGTCATACCGATAACTCCACAACTTTAGGTGGGTCTACTAGACTCTAAGTCAGACACAGGTCCTAACGTCAACGCCTCCGTTGACTGCACCAGAGTCTATCTCGGACGCGCACAGTTATATAATCTAAAATAATAAATATGCAACTAAATATATAACTGAATTTAAACAGTACCATAAGGCAAGGTATACTTGCCAGACCAGGAAGCTGCGTAGTACCAATAACTTACTCCAGAAGTTGCGCAGAATAATCCGATGGGTCCTATGTACATATAATATAATACAATACAATATCAGTCATTACACTATCACATGCACAACTATAAATATACTAGACTCAGAGGGTATGCTAGGGGTGACACGGTTCAACTAACATAGTAAATTTGCGCATTGAATTATGCGGGTGTCGTATCTTCAAATACTGCGCACAATCAGACAGTCAAACTAACACATCTATTGCCAGTACGTCAATGTACGCAAGACAGTCAATTCATAAGTTTTTAGGGTCAACATAGTCAAGGTAAACACGAAATAGTCCACAGTGTCCTAGGGTCGCACAATACAATTACATGTCTAGTCATAGCTATTACTTAGCATTTAATTACATATATCCATATAATTATATAATAATAATACCAGTAATTTATATACATACCCATTTGACTACATACACTAAATATTTATATATATGCCAAGCTGAAATATACGCGTACGGTACGTATACGTACACGAGTTGGGTTCACCGACTCAGGGTCCGATATCAACTAACAGTCATACAGCAATACTAATGTCCTACTGACATATACACAAGCACACACATAACAATATAAAAGGTGGGAAACAAGTTCGTCCCTCGGGGTACGTGCACGGAGACGATGGTGAGGTTGACGACGATGACGATGATGATGGTGATGATGTCGATGACGAGGATGATGATGTGGGTGATAGTGATAACGAGTTCGTGGGGAAGATGGTGAGTGTTGATGATATAATGATGGTGATGGTGTAAATAAGATAATGGTGGTGTTGATACTCCGGCCAGTGGGGGAGGGAGGTCCGGCCAGGGGGTACTGGGTCGAGGAGGAGGAGCAGGGACACAGAGAGGAGGACGGGTGAATGTTGGTGGTGGTGGTGATGGAGGGTGCTGCTCCGGCCATGGGAAGGCTGAACAGGGAGGAGGAGGAGGCCAGAGACGAGCTGAGGTGGTGATGTGGTATTGAGGGACGGACAGGAGGAGGTCGAGGGGGTGGAGGCAGTAGCTCGAGGGGAGGAGACGGTGGTAAACAGAGGGAACGTGGGGGAACGGGGTTGCCCGCGGGGTTCAGTTGAGCACGACGGAACTGCTTGGGGATGGCGAGGGGTTAGGGATGAAGTTGAAGAAGAAGTTGAAGAGGGTGGTGGTAATGGTGGTTGTAGGGAAGAGAGGAGCTGTACAGGCGGGCTCCAGTCAAACTCCGGTGGGGGTCGCGAGCTATATGATTTGTCATAATTTATGGATGATGGTTAGTCTAGGATTTACATGATAACACAATTATTTCGTGCACTTTCTATTCTATTACTTATCAGTACCATTATAGGTTTAGAATATTTTTTTATTATCCTGAGATTATTACATTCAGTCTTTACTTTCAGTATTTGTATTGCTTGTATTGTTGGTTTAAGTTCCTAGATTGCCTTCTTTTGTGATACTTGTTATTTGGGATATGATCCCACTAGTTTTGTATGGCTAGATCCAGTAGTGGTACCAGAGGATCTTTCGTACTTTCCTGAGGATGGTGACCACCAGGAGCACCAGACCACTTGAGTGAGTTTTTTTACTTTCCCACTCTGATGTACATTCTACTTTTGTTAGCATTTAGCCACAGAGCACGTGTTTAGATCATGCTTTGGTTTGATCAGTTAGCCTATGGGCAATAGCATGATTGACGTATCATAGGGTTGATCATGTATGACTCAGATTCTGGCTAGTTTATTCATTTTGTATTTACTAGCATTATGATCATCTGTATATTATAGTTTGGGATGCTTTACTATTATATTTTAGTTGATCTTATATCTTGTTATTATTCTTGTTGTTCTTCTGATTAAGAAACTTCGGTTTGTTGGACCTAGGCTTGACTGTTGGTTTATAGTAGTGACCCCTCATGTCTTACAGCATCACCGTATACGCGGAGTACTAGCGTGCTCTAAGTATACATAGCTAGCCTTGTCAGCCCCGCTCTCCAGTAATCTGGTTCTGGGACATGACAAAGGCTAAACTCCTATGTCACGTTGGAAGATCCATTCTCATCCAATCTACTATGAGCTCAATCCTAATATATTATATGCCTGCATACAAACTGCCCAAGACCGTCACTCGCAAGATGGATCAACCATAGGGACTTTTGGTGGGACGTCTCAAATGAAGAGAGGAAAATTTACTTCCTCACTTGGGATAAATTTACCTAAACTAAATTTGTCAATGGCCTGGGTTTCAAAAAACCCGATTGGGTTAACAAAGCACTCATGGGTAAACTTGTCTAGAGGTTCCTTGAGAATCCTCACCAACTATGGGCTCAGATTCTAAGAGGTACGTACCTTTATAATAACAGTTTTTGGAATGTGTAAAAGAAGAACATGGCATCCCCCACCTGGACCAGTATGTTAAATGTTCGTAGCTTAATAATAGAATATTGTTACGGAAAAATTCGAGGGGGATGGATCAATTTGAGAGATGAACCATGGCTACCTTCACTTTCTGGTTTCAAAACACAAAGTGGAACTCTCCCCCTCAATGGCCCTAAGCTGATTCGAGATTTTCTACAGGAAAACCTATGGGAATGGAACACTGTAATATTTTACAACAACTTCCCTCCTCTTAAGGACAAAGCCATCATAGAAACTGACCTGAGCGATGGAGATGGTCCTGATCTGGACATGCACCAAAAATGGGACCTTCTTTTCAAAATCATTCTATGAAACCATTTGACGATAAAGTCCGAGCTCATCCCATAGTGCAAAAAAAATAGATATGGAAAAGATTTTTGAAGTTAAAACATATCACTCCTAGAGTCTAAATATTCCTATGGCATCTCAGGTGTAATTCTTTATCTCTCCGCACCACCATCCACAAACGAATCCCCACTTTGGATCCCCTATGTCCTCTCTATCTACAACATGAGGAAGATCCTACTAACATATTCCTTCATTGTCGTACAGTGAGAGAGGTTTGGTTCATTAGCCCGATATTCAAACTCAGATCTGATGAACACAGGAATGTGATTCGGTTGCTAGATAAATGGCTATCGGGGGACCAGTATGATGAGGTACTTAGGTTGGGTGCAGTTATCTTATGGAACATTTGGAAAGCACGGTGTGATTCTATCTTTCGAAAGTGTCACTATCACATTTCTAGATAGGGGTAATTTTGTCATTAAACTTTATTTTTATTTAGTGGTTATATTTTATATATTTTGTTATTTATTTATTAGTTAATGGACTTGAATATTTATTTGGACTTGATGTTAGTAGACCCAACTAAACTTGACATGATACATTGAACCCAATATTCGGGCTAGGCCCATTAGACCCATCCCTCTTCATTAAATAGGAGATTATATTAAGCCTTCATTAAAATTATAAGTTTCCATCATTAACCCTTCTGTCATGCCCCAGTCCCAAAATACGTAGGACTAGGACACATAAGCATGCCAGCCGCATGTATATGGCAACTCCAATATATGGAAACCATAACACATGCGTACGCTGTATCATGAACAATAATTCACAAGTGGTAAAAACTATCACAAGTCACAGGATATAATCTAAATCTCATCCACAAAAATTAAATATAATGAATAACCAATATCTATCAAACTAGATCTCAATATAAAGTATCTAAAGATGATAGTCAGATGAAAACAAATCCACTGCCAGCTAGAATATAAAAACAACTACAATATAAGTATATAACCTAACAATCACGAGGCTCGAAGAGAAGACCTCATCACAATATAAGTTGCCAGTCCGGATCTGCGCTCCTGCGAATACTCATGAACATCTACACCTGAAAAGGGACCAGGTCCTCAGAAGGACATAACAAGATACATAGAAGCATGCCATAAATTAAATACTAAATAAATAAAGGGGTGTGCTAACCATTCTAAGTGAATGCAATTTGAAGACAACCTTGGTACGTATGGGTAGGTGAAAGGTATAAAGCATAACGTCGAGCCAGAGGCTAAGTACCTGACATTAGCTGTAAACTAGATGCCAAGAGTATATGCTGACTACATCACCGATCATGATAGCGCACAGCTAGTAACCTCTGCCGGATGTATCGACAAGCATATACGCCCATAACCGGGTAACCTGAGCCCATAACCGGGTAACACATGGCCCATAACCGGGTAACACTGAGGCTCACGGTCCCGCAGTTTACTTTGAAACTACGGCAGCCAAATGTCTGTCCTATATGCCTACTAATTGTCTTTTCCGCCCAATGTCAATGTACAAGTCACGAACACGACGTGAACATCTCATACTATAATGCAAGTCTCTAAAGAAATAAACAACTATGCTAAATACCGTCATACGTACTGCTCATATAGATGGCCAGTCAGTCATGAAGCACGCATCCCTACATGAACTCACTCTGTGACGTATAATGGTACGTGTCAACGCCTGGGGAGTCATACCGATAACTCTACAACTTTAGGTGGGTTTACTAGACACTAGGTCAGACACAAATCCTAACGTTAATGCCTTCGTTGACTGCACCCGAGTCTTCTCGGACGCGCACAGTTATATAATATTAAAATAATAAACGTGCAACTAATAATACAGAATTTAAATAGTACAATAAGGCAAGGTATACTTGCCTGGCCAGAAAGCTGTATAGTGCCAATAACCTGCTCCTGAAGTCACGCAGAACGATCCAATAGGTCCTATATACATATAATATAATACAATACAACATCAGTCATTACACTAGCACATACACAACTATAAATACAAGGGCTCAGGGGTACGCTAGGGGTGACACGGGTCAACTAACACGGTAAATTTGTGCGTTGAATTATGCGGGTGTCACGTCTTCAAGTGATGTACACAATCAGACAGTCAACTAACAGGTTCTTAGGGTCACTTGGTCAAACGTAATATGGGATATCCATAATGTCCTAGGGTCTTACAGTCTAAAGATATATAGTCCTAATTATTATTAGCATATATTTAATTATATAATACATTCATATATATATATGTATATTAATTTAATTATAATATGTGTACATGTATGCGTACAAGTCATTGGTTTCACCGACTCAGGGTCTGCAGTCAGCTAACAGTCATAAAGCAATACTCATGTCCTAATAGCATATACACAAGTACATACGTAAAAATGAGAAGAGGGACAGGTTCGAACCTCGGGATACGCGCACGGGGACTATGACGATGATGACGACGATAACGATGGTGACGATGTTGATAACCACGATGACGACGATATCAACGATATTGATGATGACGATGTTGACGATGATGACGATAACGTTGATGACGATGATGACGATGGTGAGGTGATGATATGGATGATGATGATGACGAGATGGTGACTGTCATGCCCCAGTCCCAAAATATATAGGACCAGGAATACGCGACACGCCAGCTACGCATTCAACCAGACTCTGGTCTGACTCGAATACGTATAAGCTGTAATATAAAGGGCACTATCTAAAAATCCCGTAAATATAAACATCTATGTCTCAATCCATAATAAACAAAAATATATAAGAAAGAGCTATATGTGCTGAAGTCGGCCGCACAATAACACACAAACTCGAATAGACTCGAGAAGAGATGAGTCTATAAAAACTAGGCTACAATAGCAGATGAATAATCAATATGAATAAAGTAACCATAATGCCGATAGAAATGATATGAGTAACTGGTACCAATGCCCACAAGACAAGCAACTCCATCAGCAACTCTAAATGGTCCGTAATCGTCTATGCTGCAAACTGGCAGGGGACCAGGTCCTCAGAGGGATGTAACAAGGTACAAAAATACAGTAAGCCATAGTATAATAGAAAGAAATAAGTGCAAAGACGGCGTAGTATAGCATAACCTCCTAAGTGAGACACAATTTGAAGACAATGTTCGACGTGCGGGCTGTCTAAAATAAAATCGTAACTCCGAACACAGAGACACACGGGACGTACCGTAGCTCCAAGCACAGAGTCGCATGGGTGATACTACTACTCCAGATACAGGAACACTACATCAACAGGACATATACATATATAAAAATCATGTAAAGGAGCCCAAATATCAAGTAACTGTCTTCCCCATCCCAAGCGGTCAACGATTGTGCACTGAACCTGAACCTCTATCTAGCAGTCTCTTCGCACAGAAGTAACTATCAACAAATGCGACCCTAAGGTCATCCCAGTCTCCAATCATGATGTTAGTATCAGAATAATGGAAATCTGGCACGATAACATTGTATGAATGTATCCTGGGGTGACGATTTACTCAGGTACATACATCAAGGTGTTACGAACATCTAGCATTCGTTACAAGATGTTACGACGAACGTCTGCACCCGGTTGTGATCCGGACGCGAAGTAACGATCTTAATCAAACGCGCGCACAATATATATAATGAAATAATAAATATCTAGTAACTGAAATACAGGGTGGCAAGGTACACTTGCCTGCATCCGGCTGCTGATGACGGGGATCCGGTACAACGTCCAAGTCCGCGGGTCCCGTAGTACCTAGAGACAAGATATAAGCTAAATTAATAAACTATTACGCTGCTAAAATAAGAGGTGACACACGTCTAGCATAGGCTTCAATCATATTACAAACTCACATAGACACTTAGTTAGAGGGTTGACCAAGGTTGACTAGAGGTGTGTTACATCTAATACGTTCAATCACCGGTATAATGTCATCAAACCCAATCCTCAAATCTTACTATTCATTACGGTGTTTATCAGTGGTTCGAGCCATGATCAATCCTCAGATTCCTCCTGGTATTCACAGACGTTATCATGCACATTTACATATATCATCCTCAAATAATTTAATTATTATTTATTAAACCCTCAAAAATGTTATTTAAGTATTCAAACCCTTCTCACATATGCATAGTCCACAATTCCTATTTGTATTCCTCAATCGAGTTCGTCACTAATAATCAAATCCTCAAAATAATGAACAACTTAATGATATCACACATCATTTCACCATAAATCACATGTTCCTTAATAATAATTAAGAATCATATAAAACCATGTAATGTACCCTAAAATCTCAATGCATATTTCATTATGTATAAAACCCTAAAAATCTCATATGACATTTAAACCCCAACCTCATTATATTTAATATTTCCAACCCTCGAATGTCTATGTTTCATAACCTCCATCTATGAACATTAACGCATTCAAAAATCCTAAATAAATAACTTAGCATATTAACCCTTAATTACAAATTATACAATGAACTAAACCCCTAAATCTTAGATGCAATAAACCACAACCCTAAAACGTAACTAAACAAATAAACCATGTACACAACATAATTATACATATGTAGAGGGGGAGAGGTTTTACCTCGACGATGTGGTGGTGATGATGATGGCGATGATTGTGATTGAAGGTGATGATGAAGGTGAGCAGGTGGCCAGCTTATGGAGGTGCAGGTGGCCGGGATGGAGGAGCTGTGGTCGACGAGTAGGGGGGTGATGTGGTATTGCGAGGCTAGGTGGAGATGGAAGAAGGAATGTGGAGGTGGCGGTGGTATCGTGATGTAGAGGGTGCAGGTTCTCGCTGGAGATGGCAGCAGGAGTGGTTGTAGGTGGCCGGGGCAATGCTGGAGGGTGGTGATGGTGGTGGTGGTGCTGGAGACCGACGGATGTGGTGGTAGCGTTGGTGTGCGGTGGTGGCGTTGGTGTGTGGAGGTGGTGGTAATGGCGGATGGTGGAGATGGAGGTGGTGGTGAAGAGTGGTGGTGCGGCTGGTGGTAGAACGGGGATGACATAGCGGGGGGTTGCAGCTGGAGGAGGTTGGCAATGGTGGGTGAAGTAGCAGCAGTCTTCAGCGGGCTCGGGGGGTGGCCGGAGTGTGGAGCAGTTCGACAGCGGGCTCGGGGGGTGGCCGTGGGAAATGCTGGAGGGAGGCTGGCGGCATGGCTCGTCAGGGTTGGTGGTCGTGGTACAGCAGGAACGGAGGGGGTCAGCCAGGTTGGAGATGGTTGAGGCAACGGGGGGCCTGTCTGGTTGGCCGAAGTTATGGCCGGAGGTGGTGACAGTAGTCATACGAAGAAGAAGGAGTGGAGAGGAAAAAGAAGTGGAGAGGAAGAAAGGAAGAAGAAGAAGAAGAAGAAATAGAAGGAGGTCGGCTGTGGGCTTGATGTAGGAGGAGGGAGGAGAGAGAAAGGGGGGTTTTCCTAAGGTTTTGGCGATTAGGGCTGGTTGGTATGTATGTTGGAAGAGACATTTTATAGGGATGTGGGATGGGGAGTGTGTGGTGATGATGAGTCCCCATTTGAATGGGTGGCTCAGATTCTTCATGGAGGATTGTACATACAAAGGAGAGGAAGGAGGAGTGAGGTTGACTAGTCAATGAGAGGGGACTCCTTCATTTGGTCTTGACCAATGAGATTATGACACATATTACATCATTTGTAAATAAGCCCCTTAATTTTGGATATTTGCACAAACACATAAAATAATACAAAATTTGTGGGAGAATTGATGTTTGGTGTTTTGTAGGGTGAGAGGGTGTTGTGTGTTTTGCATGGGCTTAATTCATGGGGCATTGGGTTAAGTTGGAATTAAAAATAGGATTAGTCAAAGTTGGTATCCCAAATTTAATTAGAATAAAAAATGTCATGTGCTCTTAAATTTGTCACGACCCGCACCCGGTTATTCGGGCACGAGTACGTGGGCACGTCCAGCCTACGCCGCAGAATCGGCGGTAGTACGCTGTCTAGGTCCAATCCACACTTAACTAAACTAGCTCATTCACAAATAACATAAGCAAGATAATAATGAGAATGGAAAATTAAGATTTGCAATTGAAATAAATGTGACAACAGATTCAAATGTTTAGTACAGAAATTCAGAATGAAATCGGGGACAAACCCGATTAATAAGAGAAGAAATAGGAATAAAGATAGCTAAAGCTAACTACTCTGCAGTAGTAGTCTCCTGGGTGGGAACCGGCTCTGCAACTGTATCACCTGCTGGCTCATAGGGTCCATAATAGGTAGGGGCAAGGTTCTCATCATCGCCTAAACAACGGATCCAGTCAGGAAAGGAGCAAAGTACACAGTGCACAACAAGATTAAACTAAATATTTATGACAATTAAATATTGAATATCATGTTAAGGAAATTGCATAAGGAACATCAACATCTCAGAGTTTAATGCTATAAACAGGAATATGAGAAAGCAGGAAAATAAAGTGAAACAGGAAATGAAACTGCACAGTCAGCAAGAAATATAACAAGACTAGAACTATGTGTGTGAACTTGTGTATTTAGAATACATAGTTGGCATGTAGGGGTTTATAAGGCTAATAAGGCCGTCATAGACGACTAGTGTCTGGAATGATCAAGTATAAGGCTGATGGTACAGTCGCGTACCAACAGCTAGTATCTGGACTTGGGGAAGGGTAAACTACATGCCTCCTAGTATTCTCCCACCCGATATGTAAACAAGACATGAACTCCAATATTCAAGACATGAAATACAGTACTTTACGCTACGTGTAATCAACAAGGGTACTAGTAGAGCAGAGAATTAATTATCACAATGTAAAGATTAACTTGAAGTGCAGGTACTTGCATGTTGCTTGGATCTGATTAAATTGGTTCTTGGGGGAAAAGTCCAGAGATGAGTCCAAAAGCTGAAATAGACATTACCATCACGCTCAGAAGATGTCAAATAGCTAGAAACGCCTGTCCTTGGGTCCAATTTGGAGACAAGGGCAAAAACGGTAATTTCGGGTCAGAACGGGTCCGCCGGTGGGCCCGCTTTGCACCGAAAAACGTGTCCAGGTCAACGGTCTCCAAATTCACCAAACTTAGTGTCAACAGGTCAGGAACGCTGATACGAACCCAACGGAACTTCCAGATTTGGATTCCGATGAGCCAAACACAAAATCGCCCGTCGAGCGGGGCCTGTGGGGCCCGCGACACGCGATTTCGTCAACGTTCTCAGAATCGAACCAAACTTGACCCACAGGACCAGCGTATCGCTACGAGTCCGATGGCGCAAGTTTCGTCTCGATCTGACGAGTGTACAAGAAGTTATGGTGAATTACAGAAATTGCGGATACGGGGCGATGTCCGCGGATACGCGTTGATTCCGGTGTGCACGCACACCCAAATCAGCTTCCGCGAAATCTCACACGTCCGTATCGACGCTGCGCACGTATCTGTGAAGACCGCACGCGACCAAGTCGTCCCGTTTGGCGGGACGTACTCGGTTCTGGGGTGAAACAGGGTCTGGTTTTTCCTGTTTTTGGATCGCGGTGTGCGATCACCACAGGACGCGATGTCCCGAACAGTTTATCCGGACACCGAGAGGGTCATACAGGCTTCACAACGCAATTTGCGGAATTGAAAACGGAGCTACGAGGCGAAAGTTATACATACCTGAAGGGGACCCGAAAAACAGGTTCGAGCCGTGTCCGACTCGTGTCGGACACGCGGGTGAATTAGGGTTAGGGTTAGGGCTGTCTCGCCGGACACGACGGCTGAGGGCGGCCGTGCAGAGGCGGAGGGGGCCGGGGGCTTCGCGGCGGCGCGCTGGGGACACGCGGCGGAGCTGGAGGCGGCGGCTCCGGCAGCGTGGCGACGCTGCGGCTGCTGCAGCGGCCGAGGAGAGGAGGAGGGAGGAGCGGCCGGCGGAGCGCTGGGCTGGGCACGGCGGCTCTGGGCGGAGCGACGTCGGCGTAGGAGGCGGTGGTCGACGAGGCGCAGCGGCGGGGAGGCGTCGACGGCGGTGGGGGTTGAGGCGAATGGAGGCGGAGGAGTCGAGGGGTCTGGGCCCTTTATAGGGCGGAGGGCGGGCGAGTCAGCCGGAGAAGGCGGGCTGAGAGGGGAGCGTGGCGCGGGGAGCGCGGCGAGCGGGGCGCGGGGCGTGCGGCGCTGCGCGCGGCGGCCGGCGCGGGCTGCGGGCGACGTGGGCTGGGGGGGAAACAGTCGGCGGGTTAGCGGGCGGCTCGCGGGTCGGGTCTGACCCGACCCGACCCGGCAAAGCAGCGGGCTGGGCTGGGCTACGGGCCGGGCCGCGGCCCAACGGGCCGGGCCAGAAAAATAAATATAATAAATATAATAAATATAATAAATATAATAAATATAATAATAATAATAATAAAAACAGTTAATTAATTATTTAATTAGAAAAAAATTGTTTTTAGGTATTTAAAAATAGTTCTGAGGCCCAAAAAAATCCAGAAAAATTAC